>QXTE01000220.1:123706-146149 GCA_003942145.1 Platysternon megacephalum | reverse complement strand
CTGCCCTGCCCCCCCCACACCCCCCCAGCCCTCTGCCCTGACCCCTGAACCCCCCCCAGGTCTGGGGTCCCTGCTGCCGGCCCCTTGCCAGCTGGTGTCCCGGGCGCAGGCCCCGCTCAGCCCGCTGCCGGCCTAGGTGAACAGAACCCCAGGCTGGAAGTGGGCTGAGCAGGCTGGCGACATAAGATCAGCATTTTAATTTAATTTTAAATGAAGCTTCTTAAACATTTTGAAAACCTTGTTTACTTTACATACAACAATAATTTAGTTATATAATATAGACTTATAGAGAGAGACCTTCTAAAAAACATTAAAATGTATTACCGGCACTCGAAACCTTAAATTAAAGTGAATAAATGAAGACTCGGCACACCACTTCTGAAAGGTTGCCTACCCCTGGTTTAGATTGTAAGCTTTTCTGGGACAGGGGCTGTCTCTTACTATGAATTTGTACAGCAACTAATGCAATCGGGCCCTGATCCCTGATTGGGGCATCACAACACTCATGTAGATAATAAATAATATCATAATGGACAGGAGGAAAGCTCTGACTTCTCCCTGCACTGGAGAATTTCAAGGATCATCCATGTAACAGTCCAGGATATTTTTTTCCCTGAAGAAGGGCATCATGTCTTTGAGGAGGCTACCCTCTGCTCCTCCCCCTAGTGGGAGGAGCCAAGCCTCGGGGACTCTGCTAATGCACAAGCAACAAGTCAATATCAGGGGAGGCGGTTGGATGCACGTGGGTTTACCCTTCAGCCTTGTAAAGGGAATGAGGCACCATCAGGAGATGGGACCAAATAAGGGAAGGAACTGCATGTATGTGACACTGAGAGGCCACGAGAAAGGCCCAGTGTATGTGGGTCACTCTTGTGGGTGGGAGTCTACAGGCAAATTCTGTCCCTAGTTACCTCCATGCATCCCCAGTGAGTGTAGTAGGGTAGCATTGGCAGAATTTGGGGCTTGTATAATTTCTGGGCAGCTTTAAGGCAGGATCGATGGTATCTGAGCAGATGGAGTTCAGGTCCTTGGGTAATGTAAACACAGTGTATTTTATTATCAGGAGAAAGACTCACAGGTTAGGAGCTGCATGAAGCAATTGACACCACTGGCAAAGCAGCGTGCGCGGCATTGCCAACCTCCAGCGTTCAAAAACCAGGAGTCAGGCTCTAAAACGATCAGGAGACTGGCTTAAAATCACGAGATTTTTACACACTAATACATCTGGGGTCTCTGGCAAGGGCGGCTCAGCGCCTTCTGTGTGTCACGCATGGCGAACGGCTGCCCTTGGGTGATTGGAAAGTGTCTGTTTCTGCAGACGGAAATTTACAAAGCCCAGCACAGAGCCCTGAAACAATTCCCAGCAGGTTCCAGGGACAGGTTTCACCTGCTCAAGAGCTGGGTTGCCGTGGGGCTGAGTGCTCCCCAAAGGCCTGATCCAGAGCCCCCTGCAATCGCTGGGAGTCACTCCACTGACTTCAAAGAGCCCTCAACCAGCTCAGCAGCTGCTTTTCTCCCCACATTCCCCCAGGAGCAGGTGAGAGCAGGGGGTGCCTTGCTCTGTTTGTTTATAAGCTCTGCTAGGCGTTCTGGCCTTGCTGACTGGCTCTAGGGCTCGGCCTGGAAAGCCGAGCTCTGGGGGGAACGATTTGTGGTGTCATTTATGTGAGTTTTAATTTAAAAAACCTGGTAGAGAAACTTCTGTCTGTAATACAAACAACAAAAGGCAAAAAATCATGCTATGAACCCCGTGCCAAGTCGCTCCTCCACTGGCAGTTTAGCTAGTCAGGGCAGGCATTGGGCACGTTGCCAGGGAGACGATTATGCCACTATTGTTTCCTCAGGCTGGGAGGACTTGGGATGAAATCCTGGCCCCACTGAGGTTCGTGGGAGCTTTGCCATTGAATTCAGCGGGGTCAGGATTTCACCCTTGATGTCCAGCAGGGGCCTTAGACTCCCAGGATTGTCAGCTTCCCTTCCCCGAACCCGTATCTGTTTGCAAACTCCATGGCATTGTTTATGGGTGCTCAGAATTGGCCTAACTCTGCAACAGGAAGCACGGCTTGTGTATTTCTAAAGTCCCATGCCCAAAACAACCACCAAAAATTATACCAGTGTCTGCAACCCTACAATAACAAACTAGGGCACAAAGATAAGCATTTAGAGCTTAAACTCTTTGGGGGCAAGGGCAGTCTCCCCCCCCCCCCCCCGTGTTTGTACAGTGCCTAGCACAATGGGGGCCTGGTCCAGGAGTGTAACAGCAACACAAATAATGGAAATAACAACTTGATATGAACATGGCTCAGCACAACCATGCAGTGAAAAGCCAGGGTGGGAAATCCCAGCAACTCACAAGCAACCCTACAATAATAAACCAGTGCTCATGAAAAGCCATGTTAATTGCAATAGGGCTTCACACGGGTAGGTGTCCTGGTGGCAGATCCTTTTGCAGGATCAGGATCCAACTGAGGCAAAGAATAACTCTAATTGGATCTGTTTTCTTAGTTGCTCAGATACCACAGTGATAAATATAGTGAAGATACTAGATAGACAGAGAGATAATGCAGACAGATTAGATTAAATAGCTCAGAAAAGGGATTCTGCTGAGGAGAATGCCTTAGCACAGAATATCCAGGGTATGCAATTATCTGGGTCATGTTGACTGAGCATCCAGTGGTGAAACTGGTTAAGGGCACCGTTCCTGAGAAATAATGGGGTAGCCTTTAATGTGTTTGAAAGCACGTCACAGTGGCAGGCAGAGCTGTTCCTGGCAGAAATGATGGGTGGAAACAATGCCACCAGTTTGTTAATCTGCCCTGGCAGCGATGTAGTTTGCACTGAATTCTGTTTTCATACACTCGCTTATTGCAGCTAAAGACTGAGGTCTGACCGTGCATGGTCATTAAAGATCCCATTTTCCAGGCTTTATACAGGCAAAATGTCTGCTGGGTCAATGGGTAAAGGAGAGAAGAATTGAGCCCTCAAGAGCCCCATGACACTTGTCCTGAGGGGAGGAACATTAATCTCAGAGGCCTGGCCAAATTCCATTCTGCTTCCCTAAAATCCCCATGTAATCTCAGTTGGAAACAATCTCTCTCACTTTCAGTCTCAGCGGCTGTGTGGTGTTGCCGTGCATTGTTAAATAGTTAGCACCATCCCTCCGTGGAGCTGGCTCTTTTGAAGATGGAACCCTTAATTAGGTGCATAAATAGTAGTTGAGCTGGCCCTGACTGTGGGTGCTGAGCATGTGAAATCTGGCCTAGGTGCCTCCGGAAAATACGACCCTTGGAGTGAAAGCTTGCTATCCCATGCACCTGGAGAAATACGGTTCAGCTGATCATTATCAATGCTGCTCTGCTTAGCGAGGCCTCAGCCTACAAGGAGCAAAGCAAATGATCTTAGTGTCCAATCTTTATTCTCCGACTGGGTCTAATACTTACCGCGCAGTACAGACAGAAACACTGGATCTAGTAGGAGCCTGATTCGCAGAAGCACCAAACACCTGCAGTCCCACTGATCTGAATCACAGCTCAGCATCTCAGAATTATCAGACCCTAGTTCTATTAGGGTAGCGACCATAGGCTCAAGTCAGGATTGGGGCCCCATTGTGTTGGGCACAGTACCAACCCACAGGAAAACACAGTCCCTGCCACAATCACTTCCCATCTAACTAATCTGCACAACTTCTATTTGCCTTTGGTATTATCATCTACTCAGAAGGAAACTGAGGCACAGGGATTTGCTCAAGGCAAGGCTACAGAAAAAGTTCTTGGAATGTATTGGAGACAATTTTTTATTTCAGGAGGTGGAGGAAGCTACAGCAACAGGAGGTTGTTCTAGATTTGATTTTGACAAATAGGGAGGAACTGGTTGAGAATTTGAAAGTGGAAGGGAACTTGGGTGAAAGTGATCATGAAATGATAGAGTTCATGATTCTAAGGACTGGTAGGAGGGAGAACAGCAAAATAATGTCAATGGATTTCAAGAAGGCAGACTTCAGCAAACTAAGGGAGCTGGTACGTAAAATCCCATGGGAAGCAAGTCTAAGGGGAAAAACAATTGAAGACAGTTAGCAGTTTTTCAAAGAAACATTATTAAGGGCACAAAAGCAAACTATCCCACTGCGTAGGAA
This sequence comes from Platysternon megacephalum, assembly GCA_003942145.1. Lineage (NCBI taxonomy): Eukaryota > Metazoa > Chordata > Testudines > Platysternidae > Platysternon > Platysternon megacephalum. The sequence goes on along the minus strand of QXTE01000220.1, from coordinate 142,017 downwards.
AGATAGGAAGTATGGCAAGAGACCACCCTGGCTTACCCAGGAGATCTTCAATGATCTAAAACTCAAAAAAGAGTCCTACAAAAAGCAGAAACTCGGTCAGGTTACAAAGGATGAATATAAACAAATAACTCAAGTATGTAGGGACAAAATTAGAAAAGCCAAGGCAAAAAACGAGATCAAACTAGCTAGGGACATAAAAGGAAACAAGAAAACATTCTACAAATACAATAGAAGCAAGAGGAAGACCAAAGACAGAGTAGGCCCATTACTCAATGAGGGGGGAAAGACAATAACAGAAAATGTGGAAATGGCAGAGGTGCTTAATGACTTCTTTGTTTCGGTTTTCACCAAGAAGGTTGGTGGCGATTGGACGTCTAACATAGTGAATGCCAATGAAAATGAGGTAGGATCAGAGTTTAAAATAGGGAAAGAACAAGTCAAAAATTACTTAGACAAGTTAGATGTCTTCAAAGCACCAGGGCCTGATGAAATGCATCCTAGAATACTCAAGGAACTGAGGAGATATCAGCAATTATCTTTGAAAAGTCATGGAAGATGGGAGACATTCCAGAAGACTGGAAAAGGGCAAATATAGTGTCCATCTATAAAAAGGGAAATAAGGACAACCCGGGGAATTACAGTATTACACAATTACAGCCCAGGGGGAATTACAACCTGGGGAATTACAGACTAGTCAGCTAAACTTCTGTACCTGGAAAGATAATGGAGCAAATAAGTAAGCAATCAAGAACAAATCATGTCAAACCAACCGGATAGCTTTCTTTGACAGGATAACAAGTCTTGTGGTTGGGGGGAAAGTGGTAGATGTGGTATATCTTAACTTTAGTAAGGCTTTTGATACTGTCTCGCATGACCTTCTCATAAACAAACTAGGGAAATACAACCTAGATGGAGCTACTATAAGGTGGCTGCATAACTGGTTGGAAAATCGTTCCCAGAGAGTAGTTATCAGTGGTTCACAGTCATGCTGGAAGGGCATAACAAGTGGAGTCCTGCAGGGATCGGTTCTGGGTCCGGTTCTGTTCAATAGCTTCATCAATGATTTAGATAATGGCATAGAGAGTACACTTATAAAGTTTGCGGACAATACCAAGCTGGGAGGGGTTGCAAGTGTTTTGGAGGACAGGATTGAAATTCAAAATTATCTGGACAAACTGGAGAAATGGTCTGAAGTAAATAGGATGAAATTCAATAAGGACAAATGCAAAGTACTTCATTTAGGAAGGAACAATCAGTTGCACACATACAAAATGGGAAATGACTGCCTAGGAAGGAGTACTGCGGAAAGGGATCTGGGGGTCATAGTGGATCACAAGCTAAATATGAGTCAACGGTGTAATGCTGTTGCAAAAAAAGCAATCATTCTGGGATGTATTAGCAGGAGTATTGTAAGCAAGACACGAGAAGTAATTCTTCTGCTCTACTCCGTGCTGATTAGGCCTCAACTGGAGTATTGTGTCCAGTTCTGGGCGCCACATTTCAGGAAAGATGTGGACAAATTGGAGAAAGTCCAGAGAAGAGCAACAAAAATTATTAAAGGTCTAGAAAACATGACCTATGAGGGAAGACTGAAAAAATTGGGTATGTTTAGTCTAGAGAAGAGAAGACTGAGAGGGGATATGATAACAGTTTTCAAGTACATAAAAGGTTGTTACAAGGGGGAGGGAGAAAAATTGTTCTTCTTAACCTCTGAGGATAGGACAAGAAGCAATGGGCTTAAATTGCAGCAAGGGAAGTTTAGGTTGGACATTAGGAAAAACTTCCTAACTGTCAGAGTGGTTAAGCACTGGAATAAATTGCCTAGGGAGATTGTGGAATCTCCATCATTGGAGATTTTTAAGAGCAGGTTGGACAAACCCCTGTCAGGGATGGTCTAGATCAGTGGTTCTCAACCAGGGCTGCCACTTGTTCAGGGAAAGCCCCTGGTGGGCTGGGCCGGTTTGTTTACCTGCCGCGACCGCAGGTTCGGCCGATCGCGGCTTCCACTGGCCACGGTTTGCTGCTCCAGGCCAATGGGGGCTGCAGGAAGCAGCACGGACCGAGGGACATGCTGGCTGCCCTTCCTGCAGCCCCCATTGGCCTGGAGCAGCGAACCTCAGCCAGTGGGAGCCGCGATCAGCCGAACCTGCGGATGCGGCAAGTAAACAAACCGGCCCGGCCCACCAGGGGCTTTCCCTGAACAAGCGGCGGCCCTAGTTTGAGAACCACTGGTCTAGATAATACTTAGTCCTGCCTTGAGTGCAGGGGACTGGACTAGATGACCTCTCGTGGCCCCTTCCAGGTCTACGATTCTATGAAAGTCAAGATTAGCACACTGGAGCTCCTGACTCCCCGTCCAGTGCTCAGAACACAGCTCTCTCTCAATAACCTCTACATTTATTCTCAATAAATTGATCATGAATGAACTATACAGGTATTTCTTCTATATGCACCCTGTTAACAAGTCCGTGGTTTATACAGTGGCAGTACAAGCAGGAAACCCCTTGGTCACCCACAGATGTTCTTCAGAAGGATTGAGAGCTACAGTATACAACCCAAGGGTCTGATCACATCCATGTGGGCAGACTCCTGTTGCGTGGAGCTCAACCAAGGCCTAGGCCTCTCCCTGTTAGCAGCAGCAGTGTCCTAGATGGAACCATTCCGAGGTTCCTGTTCAGTTCAGGATGAGGAGTGTAACTGGCCACTGGGGGAAAGTTTTTGAAGGCTTGCAAATCCCAGATTTTGTGCAAGTTTCCCCCGAATCCTGCTCAACCGATGGGTCACATCCAGTCCCGTGGGGTAATTCAGGAGGTAATTAGGGCACTTGTTTTTCAAATATTCCCAGCATCATACACATTCCTTNAATAGCTTCATCAATGATTTAGATAATGGCATAGAGAGTACACTTATAAAGTTTGCGGACAATACCAAGCTGGGAGGGGTTGCAAGTGTTTTGGAGGACAGGATTGAAATTCAAAATTATCTGGACAAACTAGAGAAATGGTCTGAAGTAAATAGGATGAAATTCAATAAGGACAAATGCAAAGTACTTCATTTAGGAAGGAACAATCAGTTGCACACATACAAAATGGGAAATGACTGCCTAGGAAGGAGTACTGCGGAAAGGGATCTGGGGGTCATAGTGGATCACAAGCTAAATATGAGTCAACTGTGTAACGCTGTTGCAAAAAAAGCAAACATCATTCTGGGATGTATTAGCAGGAGTATTGTAAGCAAGACACGAGAAGTAATTCTTCTGCTCTACTCCGTGCTGATTAGGCCTCAACTGGAGTATTGTGTCCAGTTCTGGGCGCCACATTTCAGGAAAGATGTGGACAAATTGGAGAAAGTCCAGAGAAGAGCAACAAAAATTATTAAAGGTCTAGAAAACATGACCTATGAGGGAAGACTGAAAAAATTGGGTATGTTTAGTCTAGAGAAGAGAAGACTGAGAGGGGATATGATAACAGTTTTCAAGTACATAAAAGGTTGTTACAAGGGGGAGGGAGAAAAATTGTTCTTCTTAACCTCTGAGGATAGGACAAGAAGCAATGGGCTTAAATTGCAGCAAGGGAAGTTTAGGTTGGACATTAGGAAAAACTTCCTAACTGTCAGAGTGGTTAAGCACTGGAATAAATTGCCTAGGGAGATTGTGGAATCTCCATCATTGGAGATTTTTAAGAGCAGGTTGGACAAACCCCTGTCAGGGATGGTCTAGATCAGTGGTTCTCAACCAGGGCTGCCACTTGTTCAGGGAAAGCCCCTGGTGGGCTGGGCCGGTTTGTTTACCTGCCGCGTCCACAGGTTCGGCCGATCGCGGCTTCCACTGGCCACGGTTTGCTGCTCCAGGCCAATGGGGGCTGCAGGAAGCAGCACGGACCGAGGGACATGCTGGCTGCCCTTCCTGCAGCCCCCATTGGCCTGGAGCAGCAAACCGCGGCCAGTGGAAGCCGCGATCAGCCGAACCTGCGGACGCGGCAGGTAAACAAACCGGCCCAGCCCGCCAGGGGCTTTCCCTGAACAAGCGGCGGCCCTAGTTTGAGAACCACTGGTCTAGATAATACTTAGTCCTGCCTTGAGTGCAGGGGACTGGACTAGATGACCTCTCGTGGCCCCTTCCAGGTCTACGATTCTATGAAAGTCAAGATTAGCACACTGGAGCTCCTGACTCCCCGTCCAGTGCTCAGAAGACAGCTCTCTCTCAATAAATTGATCATGAATGAACTATACAGGTATTTCTTCTATATGCACCCTGTTAACAAGTCCGTGGTTTATACAGTGGCAGTACAAGCAGGAAACCCCTTGGTCACCCACAGATGTTCTTCAGAAGGATGGAGAGCTACAGTATACAACCCAAGGGTCTGATCACATCCATGTGGGCAGACCCCTGTTGTGTGGAGCTCAACCAAGGCCTAGGCCTCTCCCTGTTAGCAGCAGCAGTGTCCTAGATGGAACCATTCCGAGGTTCCTGTTCAGTTCAGGATGAGGAGTGTAACTGGCCACTGGGGGAAAGTTTTTGAAGGCTTGCAAATCCCAGATTTTGTGCAAGTTTCCCCCGAATCCTGCTCAACCGATGGGTCACATCCAGTCCCGTGGGGTAATTCAGGAGGTAATTAGGGCACTTGTTTTTCAAATATTCCCAGCATCATACACATTCCTTAAGCAATTCTTGCCAAGCTTGGAGGTCACCTGAAGGTCATTCTGAGTCAAGCCTCAGCCTCACCTCTCGGCATGAGCCTTGCTTGTCTATTGCATTGTTGGCAATGCACATGGATCTGAGTAATGGAAAAGGGAGCATTGTATCCTTAAAGAAACAGTATCCCCTAGAGAGGATCCCAGCACAACTGAAACATCTCAGGACAACTCTCCTCTCCCCGCGGATCTGAAAAAACAAGTGTGAGGAGTTACAGTTGGCGTCATAGTGGGTGCTTCTTGTTCTTAAACCTGCCTTGTAAGATTCCTCCTGAATCTTTAGAGCCTTTATAGCCTCTCTCCCCTCCAGCCACCTCAGTATATTCAGGCCCAGAACATTGCAGGGCTGAGCTGTGTATGCCTGCAGCTAAAGCACAAAGGTCTGAATGTCTGTTTATGGGTAAGAGGTAAAGTATCTAAAGCAGGATCTCCAGCCCAACCACACCTACATGGCAAGTGTTCAAAAGCCACAGAAGATGTATATGATTTCCCCGCACTGCCTCAGAAAATGTAAATCCTGCTTGGGCTGGGAATATCCCCACAGCAGGAAGATGCAGCAATAGCATTACAGCGTGCCCAGCAAATACAGGGCCTGAGCCAAAGCCCAGTGAAATCCATGGGAGTCTTCCCATTGACTTATGTGAGTTTTGGATCAGGTCCATAGTAAGGATTCATAGCGCATTGGGGAAGTGGGGCAAAGTCTGGGACCTCGGGAGACTGAATTTAAGTCCTGCGGCCCCTCTCTATCTTCACAAATCATGTGAAACGTGCTGGCTGCTTCCTAGTGCCGTAGTTTTGGGGTGTTCATTAGCTGGTCTCTCACAGCTGTACTCTTGCTTCTGGCCATGAAGGCGTTGTAGTTCAAATCCCACAGCGCAGTGCTGGGGGTTGCAGTGCTGGCAGAAAGGTGTCATCTTTTCAGCCGAGCCGTTTCGGCTTGTTCCCTTCCGCCTCTCATTAGTCCTCCCAACATTCCCTGTCAAACAAGTTCTGATAGTCTGCACAGTCAGTGAGCTGCAGTAACCTTTCTTTGTAAAGCCAGCGGGATTCCCTGTGACCAGCCCAAAAGAAAACCATACACCTACCAAGATTTGTAATGTTATCCAATTTATAAATGTAAGCAGGCTTTGGTCTGGCCAGTCCTGGGTCTGGATGGGAGACCACCAAAGAAACCTAAGGCTGGTAGGGGATGGTAGTGATTCAGTATGTGACACTCTTCCTTCTGCATCAGCAAAGAGCCAAGCCCCCCAAAGGACATTATGGGGAGCTGTACCCATTTTGAATTCTAATCCTGCCCTCCAAAGCGCTAGCCTTTTGGCTGAGTTATACACAAGATCTGATTATGTACGGTCAAGATCGAGTCCACTGTGCCTTTTCATAGAATCATAGAAATGTAGGACTGCAAGGGACCTCGAGAGCCCCTCTGATCCAGTCTCCTGCACTGAGGCAGGACTAAGCATTATCCTAGACCATCCCTGACAAGTGTTTGTCTAAACCTCTTCTTAACAACCTCCAGTCACAGAGATTCTTTACCCTCCCTAGGTAATTTGTTCCAGTGCATAACTACCCCCACAGTTAGGAAGTTTTTCCTAATGTCTAACTTAAATCTCCCTTGCTGAAGTTTAAGCCCATTACTTCTTGTCCTGTCCTCAGTGAATAAGGAGAACAATTTATCACCCTCCTCTTTATAACAGCCTTTAACGTATTTGAAGACTGTTATCATGTCTCTCCTCAGTCTTCTCTTCTCCAGACTAAACAAATCCATTTTTTTTCAATCTTTCCTTGTAGGTTGTGTTTTCTAGACCTTTAATCATTTATGTTGCTCTCTTCTGGACTTTCTCCAATTTGTCCACATCCTTCCTGAAATGTGATGCCCAGAACTGGACATAATACTCCAGTTGAGGCCTTATCTGTGCTGAGTACAGTTCAAGAATTATTTCTTGTATCTCGTGTACAACACTCCTGCCAATACATCCCAGAATGATGTTTGCTTTTTTTGCAACAGTGTTACACTGTTGACTCATATTTAGTTTGTGATCCATTATAACCCCCAGATCCTTTTCTGCAGTACTTCCTCCTAGGCAGTCATTTCCCATTTTCTATGTGTGCAACAGATTGTTCTTTCCAAAGTGTAGTAATTTGTATTTGTCCTTATTGAATTTCATCCTATTTATTTCAGATAATTTCTCCAGTTTCTCCAGATCATTTTGAATTCTAATCCTGTCCTCTAAAATGCTTGCAACCCCTCTCAGACTGGCATCTTCTGCAAATTTTATAAGTGTACCCTCTATGCCATTATCCAAAACATTTAGGAAGATACGGAATAGAACCGGCCCCAGGACAGATCCCTGTGGGACCTGACTTAATATACCCTTCCGCTTTTCTATGAAGCCATTGATAACTATTCTTGAGTATGGTTTTACCAGTTGTGCACCCACCTTATAGCAGGTTAATCTAGACTATATTTCCCTAGTTTGCTTATGAAAGGGTCATGTGAGAAAGTATCAAAAATCTTACTAAAGTTGAGCTATAACACATCTACTGCTTCCCCCATCCACAAGGCTTGTTACCCTGTCAAAGAAGGATATTAGGTTGGTTTGACATGATTTGTTCTTGACAATTTCATGTTGACTGTTACTTAGCACCTTATCTTCTAGATGCTTATAAACTGACTGTTTGATTATTTGCTCCATTATCTTTCCAGGTACTGAAGTTAAGATGACTGGCCTGTAATTCCTTGGGTTGTTCTTAATCCCCATTTTATAGATATGTATTATACTTGCCCCTTTCCGGTCCTCTGGGATCTCTCCTGTCCTCCACGAGTTCTCAAAGATAATCGATAATGGCTCCGAGATCGCTTCAGCCAGTTCCGTAAGTATATTAGGATGTATTTCATAAGGCCCTGCTGACTTGAAGACGTCTAACTTGTCTAAATAATTCTTAACTTGTTCTTTCCCTATTTTAGCCTCACATCCTACCCCATATACGCTGATGGTCACTGTGTTAGTCGTCTGATCACGGCTAGCCTTTTTGATGAAAATGGAGACAAAAAAAGACATTTAACGCTTCAGCCATTGCTGTGTTTTCTGCATTGTCTTTTCCCCGGCATTGAGTAAAGAGTCTACTCCTTCCTTGGTCTTCCTCTTGTTTCTAATGTATTTGTAAAATGGTTTTTTTGGTATCCTTTGTGTCCCCAATCTCATCTTGTGCCTTGGCCTTTCTCATTTTGTCCCTACATGCTTGTGGTGGTGTTGTTTTTTATATTCATCCTTCATAACTGACCTAGCTTCCACTTTTCATGTGATTCTTTTTGAGCTTCAGGTTATTGAAGCTATCTTTATTAAGCCAGGATGGTCTCTTACCTATGTATTGGGATAGTCTGTTCTTGTGCCCTTAATACTATCTCTTTAAAAAACTGTCAACTCTTCTGAACTCTTTTTTCCCTTAGACTTGCTTCCCATGGGATCTTACCTCCCAATTCTCTGAGTTTGCTAAAGTCTGCCTTCTTGAAGTCCTTTGCCTTTTTTCTGCTGTTTTCCCTCCTACTATTCTTTAGAATCATGAATTCTATCATTTCATGGTCACTTTCGCCCAGGCTGCCTTTCACCTTCAAATTCTCAACCAGTTCCTCCCTGTTTGTCAGAATCAAATATAGACCAACCTCTCCCCTAGTCATTTTCTCCACCTTCTGTAATAAAAAGTTGTCTCCAAAGCATTGCGAGAACATAAGTGGGGGTTTCAACCCTAGTGTCCTGGCCAAATTCCAACCCACACAATTACATTCTGCCTCCCTAATCTTCCTCTTGTTGTTTCAATTGAACAATATAAACTTCCCTTCCTTTTTTAAACAACTGCCACGTTCCAGCCCAGAAGTGGCTGCATCTTTGTGATGAGCAAAGTGTTTCTAACACACAGTTTGAATCCCTTTTGGATGAAAGGTACTAAACAAATGTCAAAGCTGAACCGTACTGTAGTTATTTGGAATTGTGCTCACTGGGGCAGTCTCATGAGATACACATCTCACTAATGCCAGGAGATTTGCAGTCACTCAGTTTTACCCCACCACACATCAGCACAAAGCAAACATGACAGCCCGGGGCAGTCAGCTTCAATAGCAAGGAGCCACAATTTCAGCTCACTGGACACTGACAAGGCTCCTTAAGGTATGGGGTTAAAATATGTAATGCTCATATTCAGCCATGTTGTGCAAAGTAGAACATATGTGTTGTCTAGTATTTGTGAGGCGTCAGGAGGCATCAGAAAAGGGTTGCAACCCATCAGATGTTTTTCTATCTATGCCTTTCAACCCATCATTGTGGTACCTGTGTTTTGCCATTATTAGCTGCCCCACCTCACATAAGACCTATTGGGCCAGATCTTCCACAGAGATAAATCAGCATGGCTTCAATGGAGATGCACCAGCTAACACCAGCTGAGGACCTGGCCCATTATTTTTAGGAGCAGGGAGGTATTACGAATCCCTTCTCCCATCCTGGCCTCTGCACCTTCTTTTTGCCTTAATCCTACCCTTGAAATAACCCTCCACTTTCTATGCTCCACACATTTCCCCATCAAACTCCCCCATGAAACACACTTCTTTTGCCCTGCTTTCTCACAGTCAGGAACAGTGGTCACTGTTACTGTCCTCATGCCATCTCTTGCTGTACTGTAGCTGTCCTATCTAGCTTGTAAAACTACCCAGGGCAATGGCCCATCTAAATTACATGCTTTGTAAGGCATGGTGCTATATTAATAATAATACTTTCACCAGCTATGGGTCCCAACATGTAAAGTCATAATAAAACCACCAGAACAGTCTGTTGATTGACACCAATAAAATATATATTTTAGGGGCGGGAGTTCGAGACTAAACCCACAACAGTAGAAACGTTCTGAACGGACATAAGCATTGGAGTAATCCGAGGCATTTCCACTGGGGAGCTCTGAAGACAAAGCACCGAGTCCAGCTTGCTCCTGTGGTTTATGAGATCATCCAAGCCCCCAGAAGGGATTCGAGTTGGCTGTTATGTGGCTTCAATGAGTCACAGTATTTTGGCCACTCCAAAAAGCAATGAAATACCAGCGAAGAAGCTAACGCACGCAATGGTCCAACAAGAAATGTGACTCAGGCTGCTTGGGAGAGACCAGCATGTAGAAAACAGCCCACATTCTGCAGGCAGTCACATCCAGCCTGCCCCACTGAAGTCACTGGGGTAGTAAGGGTGTAAGTGAGCAGAATTTGGCTTAAGGAATGTAAAGTCACAGGCTGCTGGCTGGACCAGGAGTGGAGCTCAGCTGTAGAGGGCAAAATGTGCCTGAGTGCTAGCAGGGACCCTAACTGCAGTGTGTCAGTTGGGTAAGAGATTGGTCTTTCACAGGGGATTTGCCCTCACTATCACCCACTGATCACTTATTCCAGTGATTTGTTAGTTTGACCGTACAGGGTGTCAGGAATCCATGCTAACTTTAGCCACTCCCCTCGCATTGTACCAGCGGCCACTCTTTGTGAGCAGTGTCTTGGCAGCTCTTTCAGAAGCTGCCAATACCAGGCTTTCACAGGGCTCGTAGGGCTCTGCTCTAATGGGAAGGCTGAAGATGAGGGGGTAGGAGCTGTAACGTCGGACTGCTCCTCGGCTGGTGACTCAGCATCCAGGAGGCAGAAGATGACCTTGGCAGGACTGGAATCAGCTGCAGCCCCACCGCTGCCAGTGACCTACAATGGCTGTCCCCACAGGAGCGAGTGCGAAAGAGCCTGCATTGACTTGGAGTAGAGCTGGGGAGTGGAGGGTTCTTGAAAAAACAGCAGGGTGGGATAGAGGGCACTGACTCAGACCCACACCACCCTCCCACGGCTCTGGTTCATTCAGTTCACAGCACACATGCTAGTAGCGTCCCTTACAACAGGAAATACAGCCGGTAACTTAGGCTCCGCTTTGCTTTTTAGTGTCCCTCTTTTGTTCCAAGCTGACTGACTCTGCCGTTCCTTGTGGCGTGTGCTGTCACAGTGACGTGTAGGTCACAGGAACTGCATTCACAGACATTTCCAGCGGGCTGGCACAACCTGCCTCCCTGGGCTTGCTCTGGGTTTCTTAAGCCCTTTCCATTGATCAAAGACTTTCATTTATAGGCAACAAAACAGCGGCTCTCCTCCAACAGAGAGAACTAGAGCAAGAAGGGCTTGTACGTGCCATACTGTTATTTTTAAGTGTTGGTTTTGTACACACACGCACAGCCCAGCGTACTGATTCGAGAACACCCGGCAGCCACCAAACCAGGGCCCGCTTTGCTCACCTGAGTGTACTGATTTCTTCATGCTGCCACCGTCGCGGACGTTACATAGGAACAAAATTCCGTGCCGGGATGGCTTTCCAAGTTGCTCCTGCGACTAATCCCCAGGGTGATGTGTGACTGGCTTAGTCCTGTTGTTCCCGCAGGCAGGGATCAGCCAGGGGAAGTGCACTCCTCCTGTACGCTGGCTCCACACACCCAGAGCGCCAGCTGAGGGGCAGCCTAGCACACTCCCAGCAATTAGAACACACCTTTCCTAATCTGTTCAGTTCGGGGCCGTTCCAACTGCGCTGACATTGGCAGGGGAAGGAGGAGAGCTCAGCCTCCCTGGTGGTTTAACCTTTTCCCCTCCAAACACAAATGCACTCTGCAGAATATTTCTGCCAGCTCCCGGGCCTGGAACCTCCCGCAGATTGAACCTGTGCAGCCAGGAACAAAATCTACCTGAGTTTCTTCCTTCGAGCCCCGAGCCACCTCAGCACCATTGCCTCAGCCCCTCCCCCTCTACGTGGTTCAGGATCACCCCAGTTCTAGGGAGAAGCAGTTTCTAGTTCAAAGTGCATTGCTGGCCTGTCAGCCTGATTAGTGTAAACATCTCCTCTTTGCTCTCCAAACCCGCACAGACAAGCGAGGTTGCTAGGCAAGTGAAGCATTTGCTTAGCTTCCCGTTGTGTGTGTGTGTGTGTGTAAAAGTAACAGAACCATTCATCACACCAAAGAGAAGNGTGTGTGTGTGTGTGTGTGTGTGTGTGTGTGTGTGTGTGTGTGTGTGTGTGTGTGTGTGTGTGTGTGTGTGTGTGTGTAAAAAAGTAACAGAACCATTCATCACACCGAAGAGAAGCAGCCCAACAGCCAGCCACATACCAGACAACCAGCTTCACAAAGCAGAGGGAGATTCTCCCCCCTCACACACAGGTCCACTCATTGCCCTTCATAGTGTCTGGGAAGAGGAAAGGCTCAAGTCTGATACATGGTCTGGGTGTCTCAGCAGCCCAGAGACGAGACACATGCTTCTGATTACTGGCCGTGTGAAGTGCATGCTGGGTAATCAGTAGCCTGGCAAATGTGCTGGAGGCATTGTTAGCGCAGAAAGAGGAGAACATTAAGAAGAGAAAGGCCGAAGAACTGGATTCTGCCCCATGGAATTGGACTCTTTATGGAGGAAGGGCCTAAGTTAGGTCAATGGAAAGAGTCCCATTGATGCCGAGACTCACTCAGCAGGAGGAAAGGTAGTAGAACCTCCCCCCAAAGCCTAGTCTACATGAGAAAGTTGCACCGGTTTAACAAGAGGTGCAATTTTGAAACTGATTTAGTTAAACTGGTGCAAGCCCCTGTATGGACATTCTTATTTCAGTTCAGAGCGACATATTTCCATTTGGCTTAAGCCTATCAGGATCTGGTTTAAACTAAAAGAATATGAGCCAGATTTAAACTGAACTAAGCATGTCGACACAGTGGTTTGCACAGGTTTAATTGAAGTGATTTAAACACTAATTTAAGTTAAACTGGCACAACTTTCTCATGTAGACAAGGCCTAAGATAAAAATGATGCTGTGTGAGGACTGACTGGCTCCTAGCTACAGTTTTTCACCTCTAGGTCACCAGTTTGAATCCAGCTCCAATCATTAGTTATTACCAGCTGATGGTGTTTGGTGCCCTGGGTGAAATGAGTTTGTTGGGTCTCAGTCCAGTTCCCCCTGGGCAAGTGTCCACACCACACAATCCACCATCACAGCTGGCTCCAATTCCTGTCTCAGGAGAGCAGTTGTAGATTGAATGGGCCATGGAGCCCGAGCTGCCCTCTAACCCCCCAGAGGCACTTGCATGTGTCGTGAAGGAAGCTGCTGAGCCAGCAACTTTCACCAGCACTGGATTTGCACAAAATAGTAAAATATTGACATTGTGGTTTGCGAAAGGCCCCCTCACCATGTTGTCGGCTGTGTGGTCACTGCTTTAACACCCCCCCCCTTTCCTGGGATTGTGTAAGCGCGTGTCTCATTACTGAGAGGCCAGGGCCATCCCTGCTAGTATTCAGCAATCCAGAGGACGGGTGACTCACCTACTTGCTTTTACTCCCACTGTAATATCCTGCAAGGAAGTCTGTTGCTTTGCAAGCCTGCCTGGCACAGGATTGGTGTGCTCTGATCCTGGCATTGCATGAGGACATGAAGAGACCAGTAGCCCATCCCATCATTAAACAGCAATACCTAGCTCTTCTCTAGAACAGATCTCAAAGCACTTTACAAGTCATTAGCTCCATTTTACAGGTGAGAAACCGAGGCACAGAGAGGTGCAGTGACTTGCCCAACATCATACAGTGGACCAGTGATGGAGCCAGGAAGACAATCCACAGCTTGCATGGTTGAATGCTAATCAAATATCCTACCTTCTGGGCTACCCCCCTTGTCTCTGCACCTCTGGTTATATTCATAGACATGGCTAATTCAAATACTATAATACTGTTTTGCAGAAGGTTCAGGGACAATTTACAGCTCTTCTCACATATTTGCATGTGTGGATACAATTGTGTGTGTGTGGACATGTGATTAGGTGTGTGCAATTGTGCATGCACGGTCATATGATTGTGTGTGTGTGTGCGCGCAGTCGTGTGTGCATATGATTATGTGCATCTGTGTGTGACTATGCATATGTGTGTATGTGTGCAGAGCAGCGACATCGGCTTGACTGCACAAATACAAACAGCAAACTGTGGGGCAAGCTCTCTACTGCAGGGCCAAATAAACACGAAGAACTAGAAAATGGCTGGAGGGATTTTTTTATGACAAAAAATCCTTTTCTTGAACTGCCTGGGCCTCCGAATTATCCAGAGAGTCAGTAGTTTTGCTTGGAAAGGCAGGTTAATGTTTAATCCAATACAGAGCCCTCAAGCTGCAAATAGGTAAGTCATTTATAGCTCTTTTCTGTTCAGGAAGATAAGTGAGGGAATTTATTGCTCTTGAAAGGGGAGATTCAGAGTCCTGGCTTGCTCCAGACACAGTGCAGGCTGGCGCTGTCTGGGTGAGCGTCCCACACATGCAGCTCTGCCAAAACACCTCAGGCCTGAAGGGCAGCGCCTCTGATGTCCCAGTCCTGGGCCCCCATCAGCTCTGCCAAAGCACCTCGCTCCTAGCCTGGAGCACCCCGTTACTGCAGTCGTGGGCCGCCTGGCAGCCCTGCTAATGCCTCTCACTCCTGACCTGCAGTGCTCCTGGCATTGCCAATCTTAGTCCATCCTCCCCATTCCCAGTGCTGCCAATCCACCTCAGGCCTCATCAGTAGGAACCCCCCGCCCCCGCTATTCCAGTGCAGACTGAAACCAAAATTCAAAACCTTGACACTCTTCATGACATGGAATGCTTCTTTTCCAGGCAGCCTGCCTGGTGAGCTGTTAGTGCTGGTCTCGCGTTTGAAGATGCTGCGCGCTATCCAATCATCGTGGCTATTATTAGGTACAGGAAAGGGTTAACTGAGGCCACCATGACTAATCCTAGGCAGCAGGAGCTGCATTTAGGGAACAGGATGAGGCTCAGCAGGGCTCAGGGGGAGAGAGTTTGTGGAGCAGGGCCCTGTTCCATCAGGCTGGCTGTTCTATCACCACTCAGGGAGGGAGTAGAAGCCAGAGGAATGAGGGGCAAGCAGGGGAAAGGCACAGTAGGGCCACGGGAAGGGGTGCATGGGTTTAACAAGCCAGCAGCAGGCCAGGCCTCATCATCTTCTTTGGGGAAAAATATTCCTGACTGATGTAAAGGTAGAGTAATGGGGCTGTAAATCGGCCGCATCCAGCACTATGTTTGTTTTACATCTGATCCTGCCAGCTCCATACGGTTGCACAGTCGCTCTGCCGTGGCTGCATGGCTGGAGGGCGCCTGTAAAGTTTTCCATCCAGCACACTCTTCCCTGTTGGGCCGTCCAAGCGAGCAGAGCAGCAGGGGAGAGGGCAGCTGCCAACCCAAACAGTAGGTGAGCGGTGCTATCCACCCACCGGCTGGAGAGAGAGAGAGAGAGAGAGAGAGAGAGAGACACCTGGGGAAAATAAAGTCAAGCAAAGCCTTTGAACTGGGAGTGAAGGGAGTGGGACCACACGGAGACGGGAGCTTGTGGCTTTGGCAGAAGCTGGCTCTAGCGTGAACTCACTGGCAGGCACG
Source organism: Platysternon megacephalum (assembly GCA_003942145.1). Lineage (NCBI taxonomy): Eukaryota > Metazoa > Chordata > Testudines > Platysternidae > Platysternon > Platysternon megacephalum. Next base: position 126,892 of record QXTE01000220.1, on the reverse strand, counting down.
GAGGGACAGCCTCGGTGCTGATGGATGTGCAGCGGAGCATTGACTCCTCCTGTGCACTTCGGTAAGTCCAAAAGCCGGGAGGCACTGAGTCAGCAGAAAGGGCCAGCCAGGCAAATCACTGGCTGGAATAGGATCCCGGCTGGTTTCCTGGCTGCAGAGGAATGGACTTTCAGGGCAGTTTGCTCCCTGCTGGAGGCATGCTGTTCGCACGCCAAGGGGAAGTTGCTTGTGACTGAGGCCAAGCCTAGAGAACAGCCAGCACTGGGAACATCTGGTACCTGCACTCCCAAGAATCAGAGTCTCTATCCTCCACATCCTACAACTAGCACTCAGAGCATCAGCTACCCCTTTCTTTTGCAGAGAGACCCCCTCTGCCAACAGCATAGTCTCCCTTCCTGAGCCAGTACCAGTACCAAACACCCCACTAGCCCTGGCTGCTTTCCTGGCTCTTCAGAATCCTACTAACAACACTGGGGGCATGACAGCTTCAGAGTCCTACCTAAATGTTAGCGAATTAACCCTTGTGACGCTGCAGTGAACTAAGGCTAGCATTGTCCCCATTTCACAGAAGGGCAAACCAAAGCACAGAAGCTAGCCCGAGGTCCTAGCAAGAGTCACTTTCAGAGCTAGAATTAGGAGCATCGGGCTTCCCAACCCCATGTTCATTTTCGCCCACCCAGCTAACTTTCCAGTTGCTGTCACATTTCGCCTGGTTTTCCCTCTGAGCCCTTGGAGGGTGGGTAACTGAGGCACCTGGCTTCAGAGCAATACCAAAAAGCCGTCCTGATTGAAGAATTTCTGAGAACATTCCTGTAACAGCTAGTCTGTGGCATGTGCAATATACATGATGAAGAGGTCTAGAGGGTTGATCGGCACTCATCTGGCACGGCCTGCATAACTCACGCACCACTCCAGCAGTCGGGAGTGAGACAGCCAGACTCACGCCATAAAACCGTTACGCTGCAGCATAATAGCTATGTGTGTATATTTTTATATAAATTATATACTCACACCCACAGCTGGCTTGCTATGCAGGGAGGGGAGGGGTAAAAGTTTAATTGGCCAGGGTTTGGGATGGCTACAATATTCCTGACTGGGGAAGCCAAGTGAGTCAGGGAAATGCGGCTGTCAAAGGTGCATGCTAACGACGGTATAATGCCTTGTGGTCTAGCGCACCAGAGACCTGGGTTCAGTTCCTTGCTCTGCCACACACTCCCTGTGTGATGTTGGGCAAGTCACTTAGCCTCTCTGTGCCTCAGTTCCCCACCTGTGCAATGGGGATAACAGCCCTGCCATGTCCCACAGGAGTATTGTGAGGTGCTGAGATAGACATCACTGTTTGTGTATGTTATATGTAACTCTACACATAAGAACGGTCATTATGGGCAGGCCAATGGTCCATCTAGTCCAGTATCCTGTCTTCTGACAATGGCCAGTGCCAGACATGTTAGAGGGAATGAACAGAACTGGGCAATTACCGAGTGATCTATCTTCTGTCGTCCAGTCCCAGCTTCTGGCACTCAGAGGCTTAGGGACACCCACAGCATGTGGTTGCAGCCTAACCATCTTGACTAATAGCCATTGATGGACCCATCCTCTATGAATTTATCTAATGTATTATTGAACCCATTTGTACTTTTGGCCTTCACAACGTCCCCTGGCAATGAGTTCCACAGGTTAACTGTGCGTTGAGTAAAGAAATCCTTCCTTATGTTTGTTTTAAACCTGCTGCCTATTAATTGTATTGGGTGACCCTTGGTTCGTGTGTTATCTGAAGGGGTAAATAACACTTCCTTATTCACTTTCTCCACACCAGTCATAATCTTATAGACCTCTATCATATCTCGCCTTAGTTGTCTCTTTTCTAAGCGAAACAGTCCCAATCTTTTTAATCTCCCCTCATATGGAAGCTGTTCCACATCTTTGCATCTTTCCACATGGGGCGACCAGAACTGAACACAGCATTCAATGTGTGGATGGACCATGGCTTTATATAGTGGCATTATGATATTTTCTATCTTATTATCTATTCCTTTCCTAATGGTTCTTAACATTGTTCGCTTTTTTGACTGCTGCTGAACACTGAGCAGACGTTTTCAGAAAACTATCCAAAATGACTCCAAGATCTTTCTTCAGTAGTAACAGCTGATTTAGACCCCATCATTTTGTATGTATAGCTGGGATTATGTTTTCCAATATGTATTACTTTGCACTTATCCGCATTGAATTTCATCGGCCATTTTCTTGTCCAGCCACCCAGTTTGGTGAGATCCTTTTGTAACTCTTTGCAGTCTGCTTGGGACTTAACTAGCTTGAGTAATTTTGTATCATCTGCAAACTGTCACCTCACTGTTTGCCCCTTATTCCAGATCATTTATGAATATGTTGAACACCATTGGTACCAGTACAGATCCTTGAGGGACTCTGCTATTTACCTCTCTCCATTGTGAAAACTGACCATTTCTTCTTACCCTTTGTTTCCTATTGTTTAACCAGTTAGTGACTGCCTACTTTGCTTAAGAGCCTTTGGTGAGGGAAGAGGTGTAGTCAAAGGCATTCTGAAAGTCCAAGTCACTATATCCACTGGATCATCCTTTTCCACTTGTTTGTTGACACCCTCCAAAAATTCTAATAGATTGATGAGGCATGATTTTCCTTTAGAAAAGCTGTGTTGACTCTTCCCCAACATATCTTGTTCATCTATGTGTCTGACAATTCTGTTCTTTACTATAGTTTCAACCAATTTGCCTGGTACTGAAGTTAGGTTTACCACCCTGTAATTGCCAGGATCGCCTCTGGAGCTTTTAAAAAAAATTGGTGTTACATTAGTCATCTGGTACAGAGGCTGATATAAGCAATCAGTGACATACCACAGTTAGTAGTTCTGCAATTTCATATTTGAGTTCTGTTAGAACTCTTGGGTGAATACCATCTGGTTCTGGTAACTTATTACTGTTTAATATACCGTATTGTTCCGAGTATAGGCCGCTCCTGATTATAAGCCGCACCCTTAAAGTTTGGTGCTATTTTTAAAAAAATTAAATTTTTAATTTTTTTTAACAAAGAAAATATACACATTAGTAGAACAGTAAAACAGTATTTTATTTAATGAATAGGAAGACATGTACCAGTATTTTTAACACTTTTAACACTTTTGGTAGTCCTGCTTTTGACGGCATATGTTAT
>QXTE01000220.1:106596-123640 GCA_003942145.1 Platysternon megacephalum | reverse complement strand
GACTGGAAAAAAGCTAATGTAGTGCCCATCTTTAAGAAAGGGAAGAAGGAAGATCCAGGGAACTACAGGCCAGTTAGTCTCACCTCAGTCCCTGGAAAAATCATGGAACAGGTCCTCAAGGAATCAATCCTGAACCACTTAAAGGAGGGGAAAGTGATCAGGAACAGTCAGCATGGATTCACCAAGGGCAAGTCATGCCTGACTAACCTAATTGCCTTCTATGATAAGATAACCGGCTCTGTGGATGAGGGGAAAGCAGTGGATGTGCTATTTCTGGACTTTAGCAAAGCTTTTGATACAGTCTCCCACAGTATTCTTGCCAGCAAGTTAAAGAAGTATGGGCTGGATGAATGGACGGTAAGGTGGATAGAAAACTGGCTAGATGGTCGGGCTCAACGGGTAGTGATCAATGGTTCCTTGTCTAGTTGGCAGCCGGTATCAAGTGGAGTGCCCCAAGGGTCGGTGCTGGGGCCGGTTTTATTCAATATCTTCATTAACGATCTGGAAGATGGTGTGGACTGCACCCTTAGCAAGTTTGCAGATGACACTAAACTGGGAGGAGTGGTTGATACGCTGGAGGGTAGGGATAGGATACAGAGGGACCTAGACAAATTAGAGGATTGGGCCAAAAGAAATATGATGAGGTTCAACAAGGACAAGTGCAGAGTCCTGCATTTAGGACGAAAGAATCCCATGCACTGCTATAGACTAGGGACCGAATGGCTGGGCAGCAGTTCTGCAGAAAAGGACCTAGGGGTTACGGTGGACGAAAAGCTGAATATGAGTCAACAGTGTGCCCTTGTTGCCAAGAAGGCTAATGGCATTTTGGGTTGTATAAGTAGGGGCATTTCCAGCAGATCGAGGGATGTGATCATTCCCCTCTACTCAGCACTGGTGAGGCCTCATTTGGAGTACTGTGTCCAGTTTTGGGCCCCACACTACAAGAAGGATGTGGATAAATTGGAGAGAGTCCAGCGGAGGGCAACAAAAATGATTAGGGGGCTGGAGCACATGACTTACGAGGAGAGGCTGAGGGAACTGGGATTGTTTAGTCTGCAGAAGAGAAGAATGAGGGGCGATTTGATAGCTGCTTTCAACTACCTGAAAGGGGGTTCCAAAGAGGATGGATCTAGACTGTTCTCAGTGATAGAAGATGACAGAACAAGGAGTAATGGTCTCAAGTTGCAGAGGGGGAGGTTTAGGTTGGACATTAGGAAAAACTTTTTCACTAGTAGGGTGGTGAAGAACTGGAATGGGTTACCTAGGGAGGTAGTGGAATCTCCTTCCTTAGAGGTTTTTAAGGTCAGGCTTGACAAAGCCCTGGCTGGGCTGATTTAGTTGGGTTTGGTCCTGCTTTGAGCAGGGGGTTGGACTAGATGACCTCCTGAGGTCCCTTCCAACCCTGAGATTCTATGATTCTATGATTCTATGAACTTATTACTGTTTAATATATCACTTTGTTCTAAAACTTCCTCTACTGACACCTCAATCTGGGGCAGTTCCTCAGATCTGTCACCTGCAGTGAAGACCAATGCAAGTAATTCATTTAGCTTCTCCTCAATGGTCTTGTCTTCCTTCAGTGCTCCTTTAGCACCTTGATTGTCCCGTGACCCCACTGACAGTTTGACACGCTTCCTAATTGCTAATTGCTGTTAGTTTTTGTGTTTTTTGCTAGCTGGTTTTCAAATTCTTTTTTGGCCTGCCTAATTATACTTTTAACATGAGTTGCCAGAGTTTATGGTCCTTTCTATATTCCTCAGTAGGATTTGACTTCCAATTTTTAAAGGATGTCTTTTTTGTCTCTAACCACCTCTTTTACTCTGTTGTTTAGCCATGATGGCATTTTCATGTCTTCTTACTGTTATTTTTTATTTGGGGTATACATTTAGTTTGAGCCTCTGTTATGGTGGTTTGTTTTTTTAAGTTTCCATGCAGCTTGCAGGCATTTCACTCTTGTGACTGTTCCTTTATTTCCATTTAAATAGCCTCCTCATTTTCTGTAATAATAAATGGAGATATACCAATCTCCTAGAATNACTGTTATTTTTTATTTGGGGTATACATTTAGTTTGAGCCTCTGTTATGGTGGTTTGTTTTTTTAAGTTTCCATGCAGCTTGCAGGCATTTCACTCTTGTGACTGTTCCTTTATTTCCATTTAAATAGCCTCCTCATTTTCTGTAGTTCCCCTTTTGGAAGTTAAATACTACGGCAGTGGGTTTCTTTGGTATTTTCCCTCCTATAAGGATGTTAAATTTAATTACATTATGGTTGCTATTACCGAGCGGTTCAGTTATATTCACCCCTTGGACCATATCCCTGTGCGCCACATAGGACTAAATCAAGAATTGCCTCTCCCCTTGTGGGTTCCAGGACTAGCTGCTCCAAGCAGCAGTCATTTATGGTGTTCAGAAATTGTATCTAGACTGCAGCCCATCCTGCGGTAACATGTTCCCAGTCACTCTGGGGATAGTTGAAATCCCCCATTATTATTGAGATTTCTGTTTTTGTAGCCTCTCTAATCTCCCTGAGCATTTCCCAATCACCATCACCATCCTGGTCAGGTGGTCAGTAATATATTCCTACTGCTATACTCTTATTATTCAAGTATGACATTTCTATCCATAGAGATTCTCTGGTACCATTTGATTCATTTAAGATTTTTACAATATTAGACTCTATGCTTTCTTTCACATACAGTGCCACTCCTCCACCAGCATGACCTACTCTGTCATTCCTATATATTTTGTACCCTGCTATCACCATGTTCCATTGATTATCATCATTCCACCAAGCTGCTGTGATACCTAGCAATATCCTCATTAAATACCAGGCACTCAAGTTCACACATCTTAGTATTTAGACTTCTAGCATTTGTATACAAGCACTTATAAAATTCGTCAATATTTAGTTGTCTGCCTTCATGTGAAGTAATTGAATGGGATTCTGTCGTTTGACTGTTTCTCTTCAGTTCTCACCTGTACTTTATCAACTTCCATTCTCTCCTCTTTACTAGAATAGAAAGAATCCCCTTTAATAAATCTTCCCCTAAGGGATGTCTCTGTCCGAACTGTGTGCATGTGTCAGCTTTCCCCCAGCCATTAGTTATAAAACTGCTCTATAACCTTTTTAATTTTACATGCCAGCAATCCGGTTCTGTTCTGGTTTAGGTGGAGCCCAACCTTCCTGTATAGCTTCCTCCTTTCCCCAAAGATTCCCCAGTTCCTAATAAAAAGAAATCCCTTCTCCACATACCATACTTTCATCCACTCACTCAAAGCTTGCAGTTCTGCCTGTCTAGCTGGTCCTGCGCATGGAACTGGAAGCATTTCAGAGAATGCTACCATGGAGGGGCTGGATTTTGATATCTTACCTAACAGGTAAATGTGGCCTCCAGCACCTCACTCCTGCTTTTCCCTTTGTCATTAGTACCTACATGGACTACAACAACCACTGGCTCCTCCCCAGTACTGCACATAAGTCTGTCTAGATCAGGGGTGGGGCAAACTTTTTGGCCTGAGGGACACAGCGGGGAATAGAAATTGTATGGCGGGCCATGAATGCTCACAAAATTGGGGTTGGGGTGCGGGAGGGGGTGTGGGCTCTGGGGTGGGGCTGGGGATGAGGAGTTTGGGGTGTAGGAGGGTGCTCTGGGCTGGGACCGAGGGGATTGGAGGGCGGGAGGGGGATAAGTGCTGGGGCAAGGGTGTGGGAAGGGGTGCAGGTTCCGGCTGGGGGTGTGGGCTCTGGGTTGGGGCTGGGGATGAGAGGCTTGGGGTGCAGGAGGGAGCTCTGGGCTGGGATGCAGGGGTTTGGAGAGTGGGAGGGGAATCAGGGCTGGGGTCGGGGGTTGGGCGTGGGGAGAGGCTCAGGGGGTGCAGGCTCCGAGCAGTGCTTACCTCAAGCGGCTCCCCGAAGCAGTGGCATGTCCCCCTCTGGCTCCTATGTGGAGGCGCGGCCAGGCGGCTCTGCACACTGCCCCATCTGCAGGCATTGCCCCTGCAGTTCCCATTGGAGCGCATAGGAGCCAGAGCAGGGCCATGCCGCGGCTTCCAGGAGCCGGGTGGTGCGGCCCCCGACCCAGTGCCCCGGCCGGAACGGGGCGATCCGCATGGTGCAGTCCCCCAGCGCCCAGCTGAGCCTCATGGTGTGGCCCCAACCCAGCACCCTGGCCGGAGCGGGGCCAAGCAGCGTGGTCTGGCCCCCGACCCAGCACCCCGGCTGGAGCGCTGGAGCAGGGCCGAGCTGCGTGGTGTGGCTAGTGGGCTGGCTTAAAATGGCTCGCGGTCCGAATCTGGCCTGCAGGCCGTAGCTTGCCCATCCCTGTTCTAGATGCATCAAGAAGTCTGCCACCTTTGCACTTAGCAAGCAATTCACCATGTGGTTCTCCCGGTCATCACAAATCCAACTATTTATATTTCTAATAATTGAAATGGTTTATATAAAATGGTTCTTCACTAGTTCTATCACAGCCGCACCCGGAAGTCTCAACCAGGATCAGGTTTTACAAACACCTAAAGACGTGGTCCCTGTCCTACAGACTTTACATTCTTATATATATATAATTAGCAGCTGCAAATCAGCTGGCAGGCTGGGTGGAAAAACCCTAGGAAGGCTAGGGATCCTTTTTCTACAGTCCAGGCACAATCCTAATTAGAGCCACGTGAAATGTTCACAGCCAAACTTGCCTCATTTGGAGCTTGGTAGGAAATCTGATGCTCAGAACAGGTTTGCAGACATGGGCAAATGAAAGGTTTCCCAGCCAAGCTAGAGGTGGGGTGCAGCCAAACCCCCCCTATCAGAACACTAGGTCTAGCTCCAAACTTTACATCTCTGTGCAGAGCAGAATCAAACCCCGATCTAAACTCTGGGGACGGCATCCAGGTCTAAACTTCCCCAGAGTTTGGGGTGTTTGGATCCCACCCATTAAGGAAGTAAGTTGCAGCAACAATCTTGGATGTGGGGCTCAGATCTGACCCCTAACTAAATTCAACCAGGTGATATTGGGTAGCAGTGGCTGAGTCTTCAGCTTTATTTATACCCTAAACTCAAAGCAAAATTTGTGTGTGCACACACCTGTGTGTATGGTCACACAACTCCATAGGGACTGCCACCACAGAGAACTTTTGTATGGACAGTCACATACGCCAACAGCTAAGATTTGCACCGTACTAGTCCTGAATGACCCTCCCTCTTTTCAGTTATAGTACAGGTGTTAAAGCAGGCATCCCCTGGAATGGGAGAACACAGATGCCCTGGCCTTCCTAACACCCCATCACAATCTGATGCTCAGATAGCAGAGGGAAGCGGACCGTGATGTGATGATCTGAACCCTCCTTCATTGACTGCCTGTTTCAAACCCCCTGATTCACTTAGTCGGGATGAAGTTTATAGCACAACAACCAGGCTCCCTCTGCAGTCTCAACTGCATATGGCTAGGAGGTTAGTAATTTAGCAATGCATTCCCTGCCTCCTGCTCCCGTGACTCCATCTGACACTGCAGCCTCCATGGTCCACAGCATCATAACATTGTCATCTAGCCACCTGGCTCTGCAACCCTGCTGCTCCACCGCCTGGACTAATGGATGTGTTTAGGAGGCAGGAACCTTAATGAAGTAATTACCTGGCTTAAGTCAGAAGGCTTTGATCTTTCCTCTCACCTTAATTACAGTGAGCCAGAAGGAGCAGCCAATTGCTCATGGGCAGGGTTTCATTACCAAACAGGGTAACATCTGCTATGGTCAGTTTCTGAGAACGGCCTTGCCAAAGTATTTATAAGAGGAAACTTTTTTTCCAGCCCCAAACTGAAAGCGGATGCTTCTATTATAAATAAAATAAAGCAGCAGGCATGGGCAGGAGGGCTGGTGCCCAAGGAAAACAGCAAGAGGACAAGTCACTTACCTGTTCTGGGCCTCAGTTTCCTCATCTGTAAAATGGGGATAATAATCCTACCTTATCTCACCAGGGAGTTGTGAGGCTTGATTAATTGGAAAGTGCTTTGACAGCCTCAGGTGAAAGGGGCTACAGAAATGCAAACTTGTTTATAGTTACTAGTTAGTATCATGTAAGTCTTTGTTTTGCCTCTTCATCTGAAGGGTTTTCAAACATGGCTGGTGACTTTGGGGGCCTGGGTTGAGATGTGTGAAAGAGCCTGATTTTCAGTGGGTGAACACTCAGGACTATCCGAATCTCATGCCCCTCCAAGACATCTCACTCACATGCTGAGTACTCACAATCAAGAGCCAAAAAACGACCCCACAAAAAACATTGACACCACTTTGGACTAAAATGTGTTGCTATTTTTAATGAGCTCTAATGGTCTTGTTCTCTACTCCCTTACAGTCATCTCTTGGGTGCTGCTCGGCATACGAAGAGTAGCAAAGCACTGTTCAGACGTTATCAAGAGTATTTTTTTCAAGGGTAGGAGTGGGAGACCCAAGAACTGGCTTCTATTCCTGGCTCTGCCACTGACTCCCTGCATGACCTTGGACAAGTCACATACCTGTTCTGTGTCTCAGTTTCCCCATCTGTAAAATGGGGATAATAATCCTACCTTCTCTCACCGGGAAGTTGAGGCTTGATTAATTGTTAAAGTGCTTTGACATCCTCAGGTGAAAGGGGCTACAGAAATTCAAACTTTTTTATAGTTACTAGTTAGTATCATGTAAGTCATTGTTTTGTAATAAACCTACAGGAGCAGGAACCTGTTGGATTCTCCAGGGCCTCAGTCACAGTTTTTCTAGGGCAGACTCACATGACCCTCAATGTTCTCCTCTCAAGTGGAGCCCCTCCCCCTTGTGCTTTCCCCAGGAAATACTGACCAGGACACATACATTCAGACTGGAGACGCATCAATTTTAAGGCCAGAAGAGACCATCATGATCATCTAGTCTGACCTGCTGAAGAGCACAGGCCATAGGATTTCATCCAGGGACTCCTGATTCTAGTTTAATAATTTGCAATTGAACTAGATCATGTGTAACATTTTCAACAGTGTCTAAGTGACCTCGGCCCAGATCCAGTGGGAGTCAGGGGCCTAAACACCGCTGACAGTCTGAGCTGAAGTGCCTTTTAGAAATGGGACACGGGCACTTTTGAAAGTGTTACCCTACATCCACCATACTCAGGGGCAATCCCACCTTCCTTCTCCTGCTCAGTATATGCCCTGTTACATCTTGGTGTGGTCTTAACCCTTTCCCCCCCAGCATCCCACAGGCAGCTCACGTTCAGCTGGCTGTCTACAACCACCTGCAGAGTCACTGGTTTCCAGAGCACAGCCCCCTCCCCAGTGCTGTAAGCCTGACCTCGGTGTCTGACCTTGACCTATGTGTTTACATGCGCTTGGGAGGCGGGCATGAGAGCCCCCCTCCCCCTACTGGCTGTTTGTGGAACAGCAGGCATAGAAACCCATCAGACCCATTGTGCAGCTATTTCTCTGCTGGGAGATTCTGGACAGGAGCCACAGAGCCCAGCTGGTAACTGGAGAAGGAGGGAAGCAGGGAACTGGAAAAGAGGGGAAAAGGAAACACAGCAAGTCTGGATGAAGGAAAACCACAGAAGGCTCAACAGGAGCTGGGCTATAATCGCTACCAAAGCAATTACGGAATTATGGAAGATTTATACCAGGCTGCAGAGCTGGGCCCTTGGCACGTGAAATGGAAAAGCTGGAAGGAGGGAATTTGGTATCCTGGCACTGGGCTATCTCAGATGCGAGCAGTGCAGCCTCAGCACTTCTGTCCCATCTAGGGGCGGGGTGGGGGCGGGAAGGAAGGGCTACACTTCTCTGCTTCCAGCCTGGAGCTCAGGCCAAATGTTACTTCCAAGTTTACAAAGGAAAAGAAACACTGCAATGTCAATCCAGTGACTCACAATCCGCAGCACCTTCCTGGCGCTATTGTGCCGTGCAGCCACTGGCCAGGCCTGGCAGCACCCCTGTGAGGAAGTATTACTGCCCCCCCCCCCGCCTTTTTACAGGTGGGGAAATGGAGGCAGTAGAGGTTCGACATGCAGCTAGTCCATGGCAAAGCCAGGGCTGGAACCCTGGAGTTCCCAGCCCCAGATCATGCTGCCTCTGGGAACTGAGTAAGTCCCTGTAGCCCACACTTGCACAGTGTGGCTCTCTGTCCCCCTCTAGGGGTGGGGTGGGGGCTGGACCACATCACAAGTTTCTGTGCTACTGGCTTTGAGCTAACACAAGCAGCTCTTTTAGCCCAGGTGGTAGGGGCGCATGCATTTAGATCCAGAGTTCCTGGATTCGACCCCTGTTGCCAACGCCCTACCCCGGGGGTTATTACGTTACTATCCTAGGCTGGCAAGTTACAAAGGAGATCCTTGCTCCTGTGCTGAGCAATGCGGTGCAGATCTCTGTGCCCGTGAGAGCCCCAGTGGGGCAAGGATCTGCTCCCATGGAGCTGAGAGCAGGATTGGGACCAACGAGTGGAAAACAGAACAGGTCATTTTCACCCCTGCTGTAACTCCATGGAGTCTGGGATCTCCACAGCAGCCAGTGTGAGCAATGCCGGAGACTTCCATGGAGGCAAAGTGGGTTAGGAATCTTTCCCCCGGTTTGTGGAGTGTGAACAGAGCTGATCCACTACGGCTATTACAGCCTATGGGACCTAAGCTGCGATAAAGCCAAAAGCCCTGCCTGGCGCCTTCAAACAGTGTCACAACACCCAGGAGAGGACTCTGCACTGCACAAAAGGAGTTCAGCCCTCACACGGAGTCTGCAAATGATGACTTCACCCTGGGCAGCAGAACCCCAGGCTGGTCCTACTGGAGCAGGTTTCTGTCTAATATACCACTGTCTGTCACTGGTGACATCTCCACTGCCTCCCCAGTTGTAGCAAACCAACCCCCATTCCTACGTAATATCTATGGACTTGAGTCTATTCTCCGACTGCAAACCCAGCTCAAAAGACTGGTCAGTCAGAATGAAACATGCCTTGAAAGAGACAAGCCAAGAGGTAATGTAAACACTGAACCAAGCTCGCTGCAGTTCACCAGGTAACAGCATGGATGTGACTAATGCATCCACCTCAGAGGGGCCTAGAAAGACAGACCTCAGAGCGAGGGTGGAGGAACGGTGTGGCAGAGGGGGAGAGAGAGGCCAGTGTATCACTAATTGTTTTTCAGGTTCTTTGACTCCTCCCAAAGGCTCAGCCTTGATGCTGGGGAATCACCTCAGATGCTAAATATCTATTTCCATCTCCATTCCTTTTTTTTTTTTTTTTTTTTTTTTAAATAGCCACGGTTGTTGTAGGGCCTACCATATTTTTGTGTTCTGCTGCTGCAAAGCCAGTGCAAGTTCACAGGCAGCCCCTGTCTTCCAGAGCTCTGCTGGCAGCATTCATGCTAACAAAAGATGAAGTAAGCAAAACAAGGCCATGGTTGTCTCTTTCTTGGTGACAAAAAAGGCAGTGTAACCTAGTGGTTAGAGCCAGAGGACTGGGACTCAGGAGAGCTAGGTTCTTTTTCCAGCTCTGCCACTGTCTACCTCTGTGGCTTTGGTCAAGTCACTTTCCCCATCTGCAAACTAGTAAGTTGTGTGTGTTGAGGTTAATACCTCCCTGTTTACACTGCTGTGAAAGACTTCCCAGAAATGCAAAGTATGAGAGAAAAAGGATCAGAGGAAACTCCAATTCACCAAATGAAAATGAAACCAAATCTGGATTTCACTGCATAGTGCAGCCGGTAAGGTAATTAAAGCTCAAGCAGGTGAACCAGAGCATTGGCTCTCTCTGTTCTTCCCAGCGATGGGCCAGAACCTCCCAAACAATCCCACACTATCAGGCTTTGCACTGGGACCCAGAGCGCGTGCCCCAAAGAGCACTGGTTGGCCTGCAGTCTAGCCAGGAGTAAGCAAACACTGCTATTATCTAACAGCCTGGCGGGTCTCACTGCAAAGGTCTGCATTACCAAACTGACCAGCACAGCTGGCAGGAAGTGGTATCCTTGTAGGAAATCTCAGAGAGTCCAGGGACATTGAGAAGGACCATCCCTCTCTCACCCTTAGACATGAGGCCTAAAGAGATGAAGCACAGGGCGGCTGCTGCATGAAGCGTGCAGAGGACTTAGGTCTCCTGGGTCGTCAAGCTAGCACAGGGGTGGGCAAACTACTGCCCGCGGGCCGCGTCCAACCCTCCAGAGCTTTTAATCCGACCCTCGAACTCCATTGCCCTGCTCCGGCGCTCCGGCTGGGGAGCAGGGTTGGGGGCTCGCCCCGCTCCGCCTGCCCGGCACACATCAGACCAGCACGTAAAAGGATAAATGGACACAAGTCAGATATCAGGAATGGCAATATACAAAAACCTGTAGGAGAACACTTCAACCTCCCTGGCCACACAATAGCAGATGTCAAGGTAGCCATCTTACAGCAAAAAAACTTCAGGACCAGACTCCAAAGAGAAACTGCTGAGCTTCAGTTCATTTGCAAATTTGACACCATCAGCTCAGGATTAAACAAAGACTGTGAATGGCTTGCCAACTACAAAAGCAGTTTCTCCTCCCTTGGTGTTCACACCTCAACTGCTAGCAGAAGGCCTCACCCTCCCTGATTGAACTAACCTTGTTATCTCCAGACTGATTCTTGCCTGCATATTTATACCTGCCTCTGGAAATTTCCATTACATGCGTCTGACGAAGTGGGTATTCACCCATGAAAGCTTATGCTCCAATACATCTGTTAGTCTTAAAGGTGCCACAAGACTCTTTGTTGCTTTTTACAGATCCAGACTAACATGGCTACCCCTCTGATACATCAGACCAGCAGTAGATTTCCTCTAACGAGCCAGGCAGTGGCGGTGGCTCCTGGTCTGTGTTAGTGCTTGGCTGTTTGCTAGGCTGCAGGGAGACACACCGGGGCTCTGGCCGGAGCATGAATGGATTCCTAATGGAAAGATGACTTCAGAGTCTGGATTGGTTTCAGGAGCAACTCAGTGAACGGGCTGGTGCTAGCAGCTGTGTGAATGTAGCAGTGTGGAACTCCCTACTCCTCACCCCCTGCCCCCAGGCTCTTTTGATCTCTTTCGGAGCTGGGGCTGACTTGAAGGAAGATGGAAAATAGGTTGTTCTCCAAAGAGCCCCGGAGATGGATGCTTTTGTGTTTATGTGCCAGGCGGAATCCAGGACTCAGAGTTCAGAGGGGGGATGTGCATTCTCTGGGCTAGAAAGAGTGGGACTCTCTGGAAAAGGAGCCATGCACATCCTCACCCATTGGCAAAGGGCAGAGTCTAGAGACAGCTCACCCTGCTCTCACCCTCGCTCAAAGGGAGGGGACTGGCTGTGCCGGTGGATGGGGGATGTTATGGTGGGTAGGGAATTGTTCCAGCAGACATCCTGCTGTGTGGGAGCTCTATGGTACAGTCTGTTCGCTCCTTGGGGTTGATCCATTTTTATACCTTTCTGAAAGGATTTGGGTTACCGTGACACTGACGGAACGATGGTGATGGCTACAGCTAGGCGCTCCACAAGCTTTCCACACATGGTTCTGCCAGTGCGCAGCCAACCGGACTTGCAGCCCCCACTGCTATTCGAGGCCTAGATCTTCGTTCTGCTTGCAATATAATGGATCAAGGGTAGACGAGCATTTCCCTGGACTCAGTGGATTCCACACGGCTCAAGATTTTGTTCCTGTCTTGCCCTCTGGTGGCTGGCCTACAAACAACAGGCAAATCCTTGCACAGCTGGGCTACCTAATGAACATCGATGGAGTCACCATTAGATCAGGAGCCAGAGATTGGGGATTTTTTGAGCTAACGGGTAGGAGTTTTGTTTCCCATGCTGCACGCCTGTGGCTGCTTTAGCTGATGATAGTTGTCTCAGTACAGGAGCAGAGACCGATTCCAGCTTTGCCTATGCCTCTATTCCTGCCCTGCCCTTCCACTTGTGGGAATAGCCACCTGCGCAGACATCCCCACACAACCACAGAGAAGCCTTTTCACTGATGCTAGCCAGCAAACTGAGGATTTTAGCTCACTGGACTGTTAAGAACCTTACTCTGTGGAACCAGAACTACGAGGCACAATCACTCAACCCAGGGCACAGGCTACCTAAATTCTCTAATAGATTCTATCGTGTCATCTGTTATTATGTTCAATCTCAGCGCTTACAATCAGTTTGGTACAATCGCAGGGCAATGACGATTTCAGAGCCTGTCAGATTTAAATAGAAGGTTCCCAAAAAGCTTGTGTCATGGGCACCTGCCAGTTTCCAGCTGTGAAAACCAAACCAGACAGGCATGCACAAAAGCAGGTCTGAAACTGGTCAGTTCCTCAGAGGAAGATATGACTTTTTGCACCTATTTTCCAAAAAGGGTCATTGTCATTATTTGTTTAATTTAGTAAATGAATGGGGTGGGAGAGACAGGGTTACCTGAATGGGGTGGGAGAGACAGGGTTACCTGAATGGCTCATGGGCATAGAGCTGGGTTACAGAGCATTTTACCACTAGATCACTGGCTTGATTCCAACTGAGACAACTGGAGCCTCCCCATACGGGGGGAGGCACCAGCTAAAGGAGAGGACATGTGACCTCCCCACATGACTCCTCCCTAGCCCAGGGCCCCTGGGCTCTCCCCATCCCCTCCCCATCCCACATTACCTGGAGGGAGGGGGGGGGGCGGCTCAGTCCTCCTGCTGCACCGGCTCCCCCTGGCATGTTCAGCTGCTCTTCCTGGCAGCCGGGGCCGGCTCTTGGTTTTTTGCCGCCCCAAGCAAAAAAAAAAAAAAAAAAAAGAGCCGGAGTGCCGCCGCCGAAGCAAAGGTGCCACCCCCAAAGGGCCGAAATGCCGCCCCTTCAGAAGTGCCGCCCCAAGCACATGCTTGGAACGCTGGTGCCTAGAGCCGGCCCTGTCCATACCACTGAGTGCAGATTTCTCTAGTGAAATGCTGATTTAATAAAAATTGGATTTTGGTTCCCTTTCAGTGGCCAAACACTTCCCTGTTTTATGACCTTGCCAGAACTCAGGGTTCCTGCATGTACAGTGTAGCAAGACACCCCTTCTGCCTCGCTGGGCTTAGCCCTCCCTCCTCTGGCAGGGACAGGGCCTGGGATAAATCAGCCCCCACTCTGGAGTGTGTCTGTTTTCCCTCTTCAGGGTTTGTTTCTCAGAGCCTTCCCGGTAGGCCTCGGGGCAGGCCTGAGGAGTGCTCCTCTGCCAAACAAGGGGAACAAGTCTATAAAGCATCAAAACAAAAAGGGAATACCTTTCCCTGGCCCCCTCAATGGGGCAGGCCTTGTCCTGTCACTGGCCCGGGGGTGTCAGTCCTTCCCCTAAACAGGCACTGGGGTTTGGATGTCTCCCCTATGGGGAGGAGCGCAGTCTCTCACACTGGAGAAGTCAATCTCCCTGCTGCCTCCAGCTTGCAGCAGTTTGTCTCTCCCCTCACTCTCACCAGGAGAGAGATTTTAACAGGTTTCAGGCAGCCCTTATTTGGACTCAGGTGTCCCTAATTGACCTGAAGTAACCCCTTCCCAGCTTGTCGGAAAAAGGGCCTTTAGCATTCTAGGACTAACATACCTGTTTTCCCAGACCCTCCTGCAGCTGTCCGGCCTGACTTTGTCACAACAGCAATAGACATCGAAAAGAATGCAGAAGTGGGAATGAGCCCTACAAAGACTGATGGCTTGGGGTTTCTTCCCCCACATCAGCACTTTTTCAAAACTACCTCATGCAATGGTGTTTGTGCTACTTTGTTAGTGATGTGGTTAACAGCCAGCTGTCACTGGCTCAGCATCACAGGAGAAACAGTTCATCAAACTCTGCCTTTCTTCACTTGATGTTGGGTGGGATTTTACACAGTAGCACAGAAATCGAGCTCCAAAGGTTTGTGAAAATGTCCTGGACACCTGCTCTTCCAGCTGCGTTTCTGCTCTTCCTGCTTTTCCAGGGTACCCCAGCCCAGAAAGGTATGTAGTGAAGATTCAAGCTTTAACTTTGTTTTGGAATATCGTAGCTACAGTCGCTCAGTCTGTTAAATCCAAATTTGGCTTGGGGTCCTTCTAATCTGGGCAAGTGACCTGCTGTTCACAATGGCTGGTGAGTAACAATGGGTACCCCTAGGCTTCCTTTCAACTAGTATTGAAGATGATTTGGCTACGAGCGTAGATAGAGCCTTTTCATCACTCTTACAGAAAACGTATTATACACCAAATTCCACCAGGTCTCTACCACGCAGTGTATATATAGGTGCTGAGAAAAGCTTGACTCCATCTACCCTAGCCTACCTTGTTATTTGTTTGCACACACACCTAGTTGGTGCCTGCAATTGTGGTATTTGCACATACATTTTGCAAGGCCTTTATGTTATGGAAAGCAAGGTCATGACGTTCTTTACCAAACTTGCTTGGAGAGGGATTTATAACATTGTTATTACCTGCAAATGTACTCTCTTGGTGTTAATAGAGGTTATTATCAACCGTTGACTGGGGAGAGGTGGGTTGGTTTAAAAGGAAACAAAAGTTTCAGAAGTTTTCTGAAAATTTCTGAGACTGAATTTGGTATATCCCAGCTCATTTCAACTACAGTAGGATTGTTTTGTGTGTCATAGTATTTTTTAGTCAAAAGAAAATACACTTCAGGTGATATATTTCAGTCAGCAACCGCAAGGATAAAACCCCAACAATGTTTAATAGAGATTTCTTGGAACCTTTTTAACTCTTCAGACCATTTGTTACAGTAGGACTCATACAACTGAAAATAATTTTTGTACAGATGATTTATTACTTTAAGTTCAGTTGCTTTTCTTCCCCTGCAGTACCTCTGTCTGTGCATAAAGAGGGAATATATGATAGTGTGGGGGTGCTGCAAAATGAAGTATTTCTTACTGTGAGTTTGGGGTAACTCAGTCACTCACATACATTGGAGCCAAAGAATGAATTCTGCAAATCAGTCCAATCAAGTGGCTATAGTATAAGAACTTTGTAGCACACACATTTTGTCAGTGCCACTTATTTTGCTTGTATCTTTGGAGTTCCCCCTCTACTTTCACCCTTTGAAACACTTTTGTATTATGGAAATAATGAAACCATTGGAATGGGTTGAGGAGTGTCATCTACAAGTGCAGAATATAGATTTCCACTGGTGTTGTTCTGATTAGAATTTGGGCCACTTTGCTTAATGATGAAATGCATCCTAGAATACTCAAGGAGCAGACTGAGGAGATATCTGAGCCATTAGCAATTATCTTTGAAAAGTCATTGAAGATGGGAGACATTCCAGAAGACTGGAAAAGAACAAATACAGTGCCCATCTATAAAAAGGGAAATAAGGACAACCTGGGGAATTACAGACCAGTCATCTCAACTTCTGTACCCAGAAAGATAATGGAGCAAATAATTAAGCAATCAATTTGCAAACACCTAGAAGATAATAAGCTGATAAATAACAGTCAGCATGGATTTGTCAAACCAACCTGATAGCTTTCTTTGACATGATAACAAGCCTTGTGGATGGGGGGAAGAATAGATGTGGTATATCTTGATTTTAGTGAGGCTTTTGATACTGTCTCGCATGACCTTCTCATAAACAAACTAGGGAAATACAACCTAGATGGAACTACTATAAGGTGGGTGCATAACTGGTTGGAAAATCATTCCCAGAGAGTACTTCTTAGTGGTTCACAGTCATGCTGGAAGGGCATAACGAGTGGGGTCCCGCAGGGATTAGTTCTGGGTCCAGTTCTGTTCAATATCTTCATCAGTGATTTAGATAATGGCATAGAGAGTACACTTATAAAGTTTGCGGACAATACCAAGCTGGGAGGGGTTGCAAGTGCTTTGGAGGATAGGATTAGATTAGAATTCAAAATGATCTGGACAAACTGGAGAAATGGTCTGAAGGAAATAGGATGAAATTCAATAAGGACAAATGCAAATTACTCCACTTAGGAAGGAACAATCAGTTGCACACATACAAAATGGGAAATGACTGCCTAGGAAGGAGTACTGCAGAAAGGGATCTGGGGGTCATAGTGGATCACAAGCTAAATATGAGTCAACAGTGTAACACTGTTACAAAAAAAGCAAACATCATTCTGGGTTATATTGGCTGGAGTACTGTAAGCAAGACACGAGAAGTAATTCTTCTGCTCTACTCCGCGCTGATTAGGCCTCAACTGGAGTATTGTGTCCAGTTCTGGGCACCACATTTCAGGAAAGATGTGGACAAATTGGAGAAAGTCCAGAGAAGAGCAACAAAAATAATTAAAGGTCTAGAAAACATGACCTATGAGGGAAGATTGAAAAAATTGGGTTTGTTTAGTCTGGAGAACAGAAGACTGAAAGGGGACATGATAACAGTTTCCAAGTACATAAAAGGTTGTTACAAGGAGGAGGGAGAAAAATTGTTCTTCTTAACCTCTGAGGATAGGACAAGAAGCAATGGGCTTAAATTGCAGCAAGGGCGGTTGAGGTTGGACATTAGGAACAGCTTCCTAACTGTCAGAGTGGTTAAGCACTGGAATAAATTGCCTAGGGAGGTGGTGGAATCTCCATCATTGGAGATTTTTAAGAGCAGGTTGGACAAACACCTGTCAGTGATGGTCTAGAAAAGGGGTCTCAAACACGCGACCCGCAGGGTTATTGCATGCGGCCCGCGAGCTCCTCACGACCCCCCCCCTTTCCCAACGTTTACCTAGAGCGGCTGCCTGCCTGCCCTGCCCCCATGCCGGGAATCGGCTGGAACCTGGGGAAGGAGGGGCGTAGCGGTGTGTGTGGCTGTTGTTTCAGGCACCGCCCCCAGCAGTTCCCATTGGCCGGGAATGGGGAACTGTGGCCAATGGGAGTTGCTGGGGGCGGTGCCTGAAGCAACAGCCACACACACCCCTGCGACCCTCCTTCCCCAGGTTCCAGCCGCTTCCCGGTGCGGCGTGGCGGCAGGGCAGGCAGGCAGGGAGCCTGCCCTGCCCCCGGTGTGGGTCGGGCCGGAGCCCACCCCCCGGACTCCTCCTGCACCCCGACCCCCTGCCCTGAACCCCCTCCACACCCCGCACCCCGACCCCCTGCCCTGAGCCCCCGCCACACCCCGCCACCCTGCCCTGGACCCCC
>QXTE01000220.1:11337-105402 GCA_003942145.1 Platysternon megacephalum | reverse complement strand
CCCTTCCAGTTCTATGATTCTATGGTTTGAAATATATTCCATGGTTTGTGACATGCAGGAATTTACATGACTATCGTAACCACATATATGCTATTAGACAATACACTGCAAAGATACTTGAAATAAGAAGATTGGGCAACTTCAGAGGATTTAAGTTGTGAATATCAGCCCAAACCTGATCATATTTAATTTAAGAATTAATGAGAGAAAATTCCTTATTTAGCAGTGTGGCATTGTAATTTGGGATAATTAAGTCTCAGAAGTTCCTGCTGTCGGTAGATATTTGCCTGGTGCCATCAGTCACTAGATCTGATTTGTACATGTTTGCACCAGATCTGAAAGAAACCCACGAAGTGTAGCTACTTTGAGATCTGAACTCACTTCTATACAACATAGCCTGGGAGAAAACTGGACAGCAGGGGAATCACATGGGTTTTTTGTTTGTTTGTTTAGTTGGCTTTTTTGGTGGGTGGGGAAAGTGTTATGCTACAGTGTATTGCCAGACTGGGCATCTTACATAAAAAATACTCTAACTCAGTCACAAGATATGGCCTTGAAGCAGATCTCAATGGGTGAAAATCTATAGTCTGTGTTATGCAGAATGTCAGAACTAGAATATCGTAATTTTTCCTTCTGGCCTTCAAAATCTAAGGATCTGTAATATGATGATTCTTTTTTACTGAATGCTCAGTACTGTTCAAATGTAATGGAGCACACAGTCTGTGTTCCCAAGTGTTTGTTTATAATCTACATTACTGATCTGAATCCTGCAGTACACAGTTCCTGTGGATTACTTTTGTATCTTTTATTATTATGGTGTGAAAGTCACTGGCAGCACATAAAACCCAAGCATTTAGCTGGAGTACCTGGAGGTGAAATCTACACCCCAACACAGGACCAAGGCCCTGGGCAGCTATCACAGCTCCTCCATTGCAGCTGCTACTTCAGTCCATTGCATGGAATAGTGGGTCCTCTGGACCTATGTAAAGTCAGATCCATGGCCCCTCACCTTGCCCAGTGGCAGCTCCCAACAAAACAGGAGGGGAAGCAGGCCAGTGAGCAACCCCCGAAGATACTGGATGGGAGACAGAAGGCCACTGGGTCTCCCCCTGGAAGACAACCAAGATAAGGCTGGAAGCCTGGGCCTGCTGATGGAGAGGGGGGGCAGTCTTGTGAGGAGAGTGAGCAGATTTGTAGGGGAAGGCAGGCTCCAATGTCTGGATACACATTCACACATCTGGATTCTGATTCCAAATGACCAGGTTCACCCCAGAGTGAGAGGTCTGAGCTGGCTCCAGGAACCCGGCAAAGGCAATGGAGATAAGCTTCCAAGATGGTCAGCGGAAGGAAAATGGCTTTTAAAAGAGACTTATTTGTTCACCTCTCACTTTTAGATGAGGTGAGGGTGCACCTTACCCGTCTATCCTCCAGGTGCAGCCCTGCCTCAGTTTCCTTTCTGGGGGGAGGGGTCTGTTGTAATTGCTCACAAAACGACTCAAGTTCTAACTCAAAGCTTCCCCTCCTGGGCCTTGGTTTATCACCATACAAAATATATCCCAACAGGAGACCCCACCCACCCCCACCTCCTCAGGATACCACAGCTCTCCTCTAGGGCTGTAGATAGTCCTTCGCCCTTCCCAGACTACAGCTTCCTCTCTGTGAAGTCCCATAGCCCAATCAATAGGGTGTGCAGATAACCCTCTTCCTCCCGTGTCAGGGTTCATAAGTCCCACCCCTAGGCTGTACAGGTTCCAGACAGCTATTGCCCCTCCTCAGGCTCTTGCTTGGAGAGGCCCAAAAATCACTGCTGTTCCCCTTCAGGTCTCCCAGTGGGCAGACTTCCAAACGCTCCCTGTCCCCGCCAGGTCTCTTTTTAAACTAAGAAAGTGGTTTGGCCTTTTATATCCTGCTTTGTCTCCCATCAAGCCTTGCCCTCAGGCCTGCAAATCTAACAGTGCCTGAACTACAAGTCCCAGAATTCCCTTGATATAGCCCTGGAACTGTGAACAGTGGTGGATGGTGCCCGCCAGCACGCTCTGTTACAAAGAGTATGGCAAAGACACCTGGCTCTGGAGCAGAGAGGTGTTTTGTAATTGGAAGAGTTTGCTACGGCGAGGCCACCTTCCCTCTAGCCTTGAACAGTTCCCAGTCAGCCGCATGGTAATAACATGTTTTCCTTTCCTCCTCTCTGCACGCAGATGTTACACAGGAGCCAGCTATTCTCATGGTTAATGAAGGAGAGTCGGTCAACATAACCTGCTCCGTTACTACCAAGGGGATGCTAGTAGGGATGTATTTGAAAAAAGAAGTTGTAAACGCCATGGAAGTGCTCTACATCACAAATAATGGTAGTACCCTTACCGTAAACTTTCACTACAAAGACCGCATCGAGATCTCCCTTCTCAAGACAGAAGTGAGGATAACGCTGCACCGGTTGCAGAAAAATGACACTGCTCTATATGTCTGTAGAGGGAGCATTCTAGAAGATTTCGAGCCCAATTGTGTGTCGAGCCAAGGCACCATATTGGTGGTGAAAGGTATTGTATGTTTTTCTATTTTTTTTTAAGACAAATGGGTATTTATTTTCAGTTGAAAGGGCTGAGGAAGTGTAGAACATTAACTGAATGGTTATGTGTTTCAGTATATTAGCAGAGCCAAGGATGAGTTTATGGAGGCAAGGGATCTTCTTACAGTTATGTGTTTTTTTCCTATATACAAACCATAATTTTTTGATCTGAAGACAACAAGAAAGAACAAAAGTAAAGTTCCTATGTGAGAGTCCAGAGTATGTCTCATCTGTAACAGGCTGCAGCAAGTCTGAAAGTGAAATGGTTGCTCTTTCTGCATTGAACAGATTTCTTTGACATGTAAACATGCAATACAAGGAAAACAAAGGCATCGTAGTTTTATAGCTCCAGACACCACAGTTATTCCCTCCCAAATTTGCTGTTCAGCCACAAAATTTTAAATGTAACCCCCATTTCCTTCCCAGGTTACTTGGGAGTAGGCAACTCTCTCCTGTGGTCTGGGTGCCTATGGTCATTAAGGATAATGGAAATCCTGGGGGTCCCAGCTGAGGTGGAGAATTAGGTGGGAATCTTCTAGTCACCCATCCGTAGTAGTCCTCTTACTCCTATGAATATTTATAGTTGGCAGTGCCTCCACCTGGACAGGCACTGTATACACCAGTGGATCTCAAACTTTTATACTGGTGACCCCTTTCACGTAGCAAGCCTCTGAGTGTGACCCCCCCTTATAAATTAAAAACACCTTTTAATATATTTAACACCATTGTAAATACTGGAGAAAAACCAGGGTTTGGGGTGGAGGCTGACAGCTCGCAATCCCCCATGTAGTAACCTCGCGACCCCCCTGAGGGGTCCCGACCCCCAGTTTGAGAACCCCTGATATACACCTGTGGGTGTAGCTAGGTCACCTCCAGGAACAAAAATGTAAATAATGGCAATAAACACCCCCAAAAAGCCCAACACAATTCTACTTAAAACTTATCCTAACAACACACAATAGAACAGCTAATGGCTGCAATTTTCAACAGCAAGTTGCAACATAAACCTAACCAACACTCATGTGGCATTTTACCCAGAACCACCCCATCCCTGAGTGCACACTCTGCCTTAAGCTTATATAGTCCTGGGCCCTCTCTTGCGCAGGTGTAAGTGAGTGAGCAGGAGTTCAGGCCAGCACTTTGTAAGGACTGCAAAGCAGTCCAGGTGAACCAAGGAGTGAGGCAATTTTGTATTGTGACCAGCTTAGGTTTCACAGTATTAGCTGGCAGCACTGGTTATTATATTAGAGAGCAATAGCCCAGGGGGAACTTGCTCTTTCCTCAATTGTCTGTAAGCCAAATTCAGACCTGCTGCATCACTGAGTTTCCTGCTTCTGCTCCCAATGCCTAGCTGTGGAGACGGAGTCCATGAGCGAGGGCTCAGTCAGCGCTAACAAGTTGTCAGCTGCAGTTTAGTCTTAACCCTGCTTGTGTGTCTTCAACCCCGGCAAGAACAACAGGACTCGATACAGTGTCTCCTCGGCCCAGACCCAGCCACTGACCCCCTGCAGCAGTCCAGTCCCAGAGGTTGCCCACCACTGCATCATGGTCCTTGCAGTCCTTCAAAGCCAACACATACTCAGTACACAGAGCTCTGTCTAATCAGGGGAGCTCTGAAAGGATTCAGAGGTGTCTCAGATAGGTGTGCCTACGTAAAATATTAAGTCTAAAGCGTTTGTGAGGAATCTGTCCCTTTTGGGAGTTGTATCAAGGACTCTCAGATTCCAGTGCTGCAACTTTGCCTCTTGCACAAAGCTAAAATATCGCTTGTTTGTCAGTAATAATGCTAAAATTAAAAAAAAATGGAGATATACCTATCTCATAGAGCTGGAAGTGATCCTGAAAGGTCATCAAGTCTAACCCCCTGCCTTCACTAGCAGGATCAAGTACTGATTTTGCCCTAGATTCCTAAGTGGCCCCTTCAAGGATTGAATTCACAACCCTGCGTTTAGCAGGCCAATGCTCAAACCACTGAGCTATCCCTCCCCACAGTTAATTTCTTGCCACCACTAGGACAAGACAAATACAGCAGCAGATAATCGTACTATGGGTAAATATCGGGTCTCAAGTCCCACATCCTCTCTTGGGACTTATAAGGAACAGAGGAGTTTGAACCTATGACCTTCAACTGTAGTTTTAAGGGAAAGTGATGTAACAGTTCTTCCCGGTGGCAGAGTCACCCTTACATTCCTTTATACTATATCCTGGTGACACCACATTTTCTTAAAAAGCAAGATGGGTAACGTCGTTCCCACTGGTAACATTCACCCAGGATACTGTTCCTGATGCCAAGATTGCCCAACAGAACAGGGAGGTCTGATTACCTCTTTTCAAAGACCTGCATGACATAGACATCTCCCCTGGATCAACTTATTCCCACAGTCTCTCGCTGGTTCTCTATTGATATACTGCTATCTGTTCTGCCCTTTCAGCTTCCGCTTAAACACATGGAACCATCTGCTCCATTCCACAAAGGATGATAATTCCCACAACCATTTTTGCAGTACCAGACAGTACAAAGTACTACTCTCTCCCCTGCAGAGTGACATAACATGTTCCTCACATGAAATCATAATTCTGCTTCTCCTCTGATAATTCACCCACAGAAATGGAGCAGGCAGAGTGCCACGTGGCTTCCTGGGTGCCCTATGTCCTTTCCTTCATGGCTTTGATCTCGGTTTCTGCGCTGGGATACCTCATTCTGTCTCACATAGCTGTAAGTATGTCATTCGGCCACAGCCCCAATGTTTTCCGCACTTCTGATCCTGCAGATAGGAGTCATCCCCAAGCACAACCATGCCTGTTAAAGTGCTGTGCACATAAAACATTGTGGAGCCATAAGACATGCATATGATAAACGTCTCTGACCATGTGCATCTTCTATTGTCCCTTTGTCCTTCCATCCCCACTGCTCCCATCCCTTTGTGTGCTGACATCCCCTGGTGTCAGGACTACATGTAGACTGTAAATCGCTGAAGGAGGGACTGCCGCTTCTATCATGTCTGTACAGCCCCAGGCTCATTTTCAGGCTCTATTATAATATAATAATAATTTCTTAGAGAGGAGGAGGAGGAAAGCATGAGCCAGGCCCCCCCAGCTTTGCCTATGGACCTTGATGTGGTAACTGCATTGAAGTCCCACCATTCTGCAGTTGCCCTTCACTGAAGAATGGAATCTCAACGAGCCCCTGTTGGGATGGACGAGAGGGATGTCCCCTTCTTGCGGTGTTCTGGGGGAGATCAGGGACACCACAGGGTCATGAAGAAGCCCAGTGTCAGAGGGTAGCACAGGCATGTGTCCCTGCCATATCCTGACAATAAAGCTGCCTGAGATGGCTTGTGCAGAAAAGCCTCTTTGGAAATGGGCTGTGACTGACACACACACTCACCTCCCATGCCCCGCATGTTTATTTAGGAGAGTCATTTCAAAGTGTAGAACAGGATTGGATGAAAGCCTTGCTCTGGGCCTCCTCCTAACGAGTTTACCAGGCACTGCAGTACAATGACGTCAGCGAGCCTCTCCTATGGAAGCCGTGTCTCCTCTTGCAATAATTACAAGACAATTGGCCAAAGCAGTTGGAGTCATTGATACTTTCCGCCCTCTAAAGAGCTGCTGGTGGAAGAGCCCGTATGAATTTTGGGGATTAACCCAGCCCTTTCTGCCTGTTGCTCTATGTAGTCCCTTTGGGCTACGAGAAGGACTGTTTTGTTATCTCTGCTTGTAACTCCCTGCACACTGAGATGAGAACAGATCCTGGGCAGGGGTTCTGCTCCAGCCCTAGACCTGAATGGCTGCCTGAGTGTTTGTTTTTTTGTTTTGTTTTTTGCAGATCAAGAAACACTGCCAAGAAGGAAAGGAAAAACAAGCAAATACGGTGTATGAAGACATGTCCTACACCCTTAGGCTCAACACCCTGGCCACAGGCAACCCTTATAACAATTGTTAGCAATCTTGCTAGCTGAGGCGGTGTGGACATCAGCCGCTCCTTCTCCACGTGCTTGAGCTAGAAAGGCTGACATCTGACAGTCATTCCCTTTAGTGAAAAGAAAAAAATACCTGCCTTGTGTGCTGTGCAATATTTCTGCTTATTTCACTCAACTGTGAAGACCACTTTACTGGGGGGGCGGGGGGCAGGGAGCAGGGGCGGCTCTATGTATTTTGCTGCCTCAGGCATGGCAGGCAGGCGGCTTTCGGCAGCGCGCCTGCGGGAGGTCCGTCGGTAACGCGGATTCGGCGGCATGCCTGCGGGAGGTCCGCCGGTCCCGCGCCTTCGGCGTCCCCTCCGCCGAATTACTGCCAAAGTCGCGGGACCGGCGGACCTCCCGCAGGCATGCTGCCGAAGGCTGCCTGACTTCCGCCCTCACGGCGACCGTCAGGCCGCCCCCCCCGCGGCTTGCCGCCCCAGGCACGCGCTTGGCGAGCTGGTGCCTGGAACCGCCCCTGCTGGCAGCCAGGCCCCGGAGCCATCACGGATACTGCACGGTGCACCACAACAGCTGCCTGGGTGAGTGCCTGGCTGCGGCAACAGCGGGCTGCCTCCCACCCGGGCTCGGCGTCCGGGACAGCGACTGAGCGAGTCGGAGCCCCCCTGCCCTCCCCGGCATGCTCAGAGTCGGCTCCTGTCCCCAGAAACTGAGCCTATTCTTTATGAAATATTTGCCCAACTCCAATGATATTGGATATATCCATGGACACCTCCTGTAGCATGTCACAGGTCTCACTGCTGATTTCCATGGCCGTCTGGAACCTCCCAGCAACAGCGAGGGTAGAACTCAAATCTTCCCACTCCAGTATAAGCCTCTATTGCAATATTCTTAGCAGTCAACAGATGGCACTTTTACAGATACTCAACTATGTACAGTATAGGCAGTTAGATCTTGGAGAAATAGTGGAAGTTAAGTTAGTTGTGGTGCAGGTCATTTTTAGAAGATGAGCCTACACCAGTCTGGTCAGTGCTCAAGTCTCTTTGAATAGAACTATTCTTTGATGGTGAGCTACTGACAACAGGTTATGCCTGTGCAAGCAAACAAAAACTATTCCATGATATCAAAACAATGCACCTACCCTTTGAGATCAAGGAGTATCGCTCTTAGCGGTCACCCATCGTGTAGGACCTATGCCACGCTGCTGATCAGTTCTACTATGGTACCCATATCCACTAGCCTTTTCATTGCAGTACTGCTATATTCCCTCCTGTAGGGGTCTACAGTGTGTGAACAGGCTCTTCTTGCTGCTAAGCCCGGCCCCATGCACTAAGGCATAACATTTCCCGGCCACAGGAACAAGGAACATTAGCTTACATAACCAAATGGCAGCTGAGGTTATATATCAATCACACACCCATATACATATTGTATATATATATATATATAATTTGTAAGAAGAGTATGTTTGCGCAAAGAAGCTGCAAGCTGCAAACCTGCCTAAACACATAGGGGAAAGCCCAGTGCAGGAACTGTGCATGTGGCTGTCAGTCCTGATTGAAATCACTTCAATAATTCATGGCTCATTACCTTGCCACATGGCAGTTCAAAGACTAACTCCCTAATCCCTTTCCCCTTTCTCTCCTTTGGTGTGGTTTCTTAGTTTTAATCAGTGAGAAGAAACAAAGTGGAGATATCTCATCAGGGTCTGCCCTTGGGAGCAAAGCCCACGGGGTGAAATTAAGATCTTAACTCTTTGAATGTTGCCATGTTCCTTCACTGCCTGCTGAATGAATGAAGGTATAAATGTAATGAACTGTCCATTATGCACTGCCCTCTGTTGGATGGCATGGGAACTGCTCAATGGCATGTCCTAGGCACCATAATGCTAATAGTGAAGGGAGATTTCTATATTTATTTAGCTCCAAGATGACCATTGTGGGCAGCACAATAAGATCTGCGAGTGGCCACAGAGTTTTTAAATATATATGTCCACATCCAACTTTATCCTGAGGGAAGTGGCTTATCCTTAGGCTGCTTCAAGGATTGGCCGAGTTCACGGGTCTTCCCTGGGGCTGCTGGAGGAGGTCAACTGATCCTCTAGCTGCTGGGAAGCGAGCCCAATCAGGACTCTTGAGAGGAGTCAGTCCCACTGCTGTGCCTTAGCTCTCTACAGAACGTTAATAATATATATGTAGCGTATAGGAATTGGGTGGTATCCCTTTAAATAGTATAACTTTACTACCCTCATGACAAGATGGAGTCTGCTCTGCAGGCAGCTGTAGCCAAGAAAAGGCATGTGCAGGAACACAGCAGGGAAACTCCCTTCCACCCCAGGGACACCTGTTCCAAACCCCCTGGAGTAAACACCCACACCCGGGAATAGTACAATGAATATAGGAAAGGGAAATATTGATGTACAGAGGGATGAATGGAGAAAAAACAACAGAGGGGAAGAGGGGAGTAAAACAGGGTTACATACAACACGAGGCCCCACAGGCCCTGTGGTACCACAATATGACAGGGCAGCAGGGCCAGCGCAACCCATTAGGTGACCTAGGCGGTTGCCTAGGACGCTGCTATTTTGGGGGCGCCAGCGCCCCGTCCGTCCGTTCAATTTTGGGGGCGGGACCTTCCGCCGCCGCTGTTGGGGGCGGCATTTTGGGGGCGGGACCTTCTGCCACCTAGGGCGCCGGAAGAGCTGGCGCCGCTACTGCAGGGCAGACACCAAGCAATGCATCTACACTCAGATGTCAGGAGTCCTGGGCAGAGTTCCAGTCCGGCAGTGAGTCTTGGGTGCTCCTGGCCATCTTCGGAGCCAGTGAATGTTCCCCAACAAACCCCTNGGGGGCGGCATTTTGGGGGCGGGACCTTCTGCCACCTAGGGCGCCGGAAGAGCTGGCGCCGCTACTGCAGGGCAGACACCAAGCAATGCATCTACACTCAGATGTCAGGAGTCCTGGGCAGAGTTCCAGTCTGACAGTGAGTCTTGGGTGCTCCTGGTCATCTTCGGAGCCAGTGAATGTTCCCCAACAAACCCCTCCTGTGCCCTCTTGTGCCACACAGAGCGACCATCCCCCCACTTAGCTAGCTACAGCCTCCCTTCTTATTCCCAGTGCAAGGTCACAAGCCCCGGTACTCACGTCCCCACAGAGTGCTGGGCAGGAGTGATACTGGGTTCAGCTCCGGTTTATCCTCCTCGGGTGATTCCTCCCTGGCACAGTGCTCCTCCTGGCTCCTGTCCCAGGGCATCCCCGGTCAGCCGCTCTATCCCTCTCAGGCTTCGGGCAGGTTCTTGGCTATGTGAGGGCTTGCCGGCTGTAGCCCTCTTGTCTGGAGCTAGACACCCACACCCTGTCCTCTCCCTCTCCCCATGCCCCTGGGACAACCAGCCCTTCCTCTGCCTCAGGGCAAGGTTTTAAAGGGGCCATTCCTATATCAGATGTGCTGGTGTGCTCAACTTCTGGCAGAATAACGGTGACATTAATTTGAAGTGATTGGAAAATGCCAATTATTTTTAGGGGAAATTTTTTTTGGGGGGGAAAGGAATTTCAAAATGTTTGCTTTTTGAGGTAAACAAAAAAAATGTAGGTTTTGAAAGTCACTTTTTGGAAAACTTCAGTTTTTGGTTTCTAGTTTTTCAAGAAAAAAACAACAACCTTGGAAAATGACCAAAATTAACATTTTCATTGTGGTCAGAAAGCCATTTCTCATGGAAATATTTTCATCTCCACATTTTGTCAACCAGCTCTAGCCATAGTCCAGCTGCCAGGATATCCGGCTCCCTCTAAGCCCTGCTGGTTAGCAACACACTGCATCATAGTAAAACCATGTGCAAACAAACACCTGTTGGCAAATATCAGAGTGAGCTTACAGGAAACAAGCAGACAATGTCGACAGCTCCCCTGACTGGAGAGAGGCATTAAGACTTCACACACTTCTAGATTTGCTAGACTTCTAGATTTGCTAAAATTTTATGGACACTATTTCAGCCGGCCTCAGCCACAGCATCCAATTCTGTGCTTACAAAATTGCACATACAAATGTTTGCATCCACAACATTCACACACAACTGTTTTGTACGCATCAAGAGGTGTGTGGCCCTGTGAACCAGGGGGTGATGCATAAAATTGGCTGGTGCAGTCAGAGGTTGTGGCTGAAAATGTGTCCCTATTGATTTATGATAATCAATTCAGCTAGTAGAAACTCTTTCATGTCTAAAACGGTTCTTATTCCATTGGAAATGTCCTTCTGCCTTGGAGCGGGATTTCCAAGGGTGTGTGAGAGAGACAGTATGAGAATGTGTTTGTGAGGATTAAAGAGATAGTAGCGCTAGTCTAACCAGGGCCGGCTCTGGCTTTTTTGCCGACCCAAGCAAAAAAAAAATCGGGGCAGACAGAACGGCAAAGCAAAAAAAAAAAAAAAAAACCTGCGGCGCGGCCGGAGCGGCAAAGCAGGAGAAAGAAAAAAAAAACAACCCTCAAAGCAGCTGTCAGTGTTGGAATAACTAGGATTTTTTATGCTAGGGGTGAAGAGCCAGAAAGTGAAACTGACCCTAAACAGAAAGGGAAACTGACCAGTCTAGTTCTACTGAGCAGAAGTGCAAAAAAGTAAACAAAGCATGTAAAGAGCCAATTCGGTTTTAGAAAATTCTTTCCATTGTAATATTCTAAGGACTTAGTAGTAGTAATGCAGACAAGGAGACTGATTTTTTTAACCTGGCACTGCCCCTTAAAATGCAGACATGTCATTTTGCCAGAACAAGTGCCCGGTGATGGCAGGCGGCTTAGCCCAGGTCAGGGACTGAACACAGGAACTCCCAGACTGTATAACACCAGGTCCATCTATTCCAGTGTCTTGTCTCTGACAGCAGACAGCAGCCGATACTTCAGAGGGAGCTGGAAGACCCCCAACAGTAGCAGATGTGGGGTCATCTGCCCCCTACATAGATCTCTAGTGTCCCTGAAATGAACACCCCTTCACGGGGAGTATTGCTGCACTGACCCCCTGCATAGGCCCTCCTGGCTCAACCCTTCTGTTCTTCCCATCCAAAGCCCCGTGAACAGGCCACAGATGATCCCAGGCTTCTTTGTAGTGTAACATGAGGGGAAAGGAATCCGGCCGTTTCCCTTCCCCTCCCCCTGCCCCTTTTTGGCTATCGCGGCCGACCATGCTGCCAGCTTTTGACGCACCCCAAACATATATTTAGTCAGCAGCAATTTGTCTTGCGTTGTGTCATGTGGGTTCCAAACACAGGGATCACTTATCCTGCGAGGCGTCCGGCAGTCTCTGGGTAAACCTGTAATTTCAGAGGCTTGACTCAGCTGCCGCCAGAGGTCGAGAGCTCCTCAGGTGCCGGGGTGGGGGTGTGGACCACGGCTGCTGAAGAGAAGGGCAGCTCAGGGAGAGGACCCCAAGTCACAGGGCCTGCCTTTGTGCGGCCCTGACGGGCTCTGCAGGCACACCAGATATGGGGCGAAAATCAACCTTCGCCTCGTTCCTGGAGGGAATCCAAAGGCTTCTGGTGTGAGACAAAGACAACTCCCCTGGCAGCCCTCCAAAACAAATGTACCAATCACTCCGCTCCGCACAGCAAACTGGAGCGCCCTGTGTCTGGAAATGGGGGGGTAGGGAGGCATCATGGATCGGAGTCATTGCAGTGCACTGGCAAATGGAGAGAATCCAGATTAGGAGTAAGGAGAGCGGAGGCCAAATCAGGCTATTTTAATGCCCTAATTTACAGGGAGGACTGAAGTGCACAGCTACCACTAAAGTCACTGGGCCAGATTCTCCTATGTGATCCAGACCCTTTGGGCTACTCAGCTGGTGACTGATTCTGACTGTAACTGGCCATTTGAAAATTACCCCAGCAAGGTGGGGTGAGGGGACACTTTTATCTGTCTCCTGTGCCAGCCATTGTCCCCAGCCTGAGCACAGGGCACATACCAATGGGGCAGAGCAGACAGACAGTCCCGAGAAACCATACGCCATTGCATAAGCTAGAGCAGCTCCTAGGCTGCTTTAAGTCCTGATCCACACACAGCTTTTCTTCTATGTCAGTTAGGTGGGTGATTTTATAAGAAGATAGTTAAATCAGTGCAGATCCTAGTGTGGATGCAGTTAAACTGGTATAAAGGTGTTTTTACCCATGCCTGTTACAGAAATAGCCAAGCAGCCCTAGCTGGAGGTCAGCTGGGTAGCAAGGCTGGGTGATGTGCTCTACTGGTTCCCAGTGGCACTTTCAGTAAAATCCTTCAGGATCAGAAGGGGAAGCACATGCAAAAATCTCCTGGCTGGTGGGCTCCTCTGAGGAGGGAGCAGAAATGCTCAGCTGGCCCTTATGCCCAAGGATGAAGGGAGAGAGGTGAGGATGGGCAAACTGGTTTAGAAGCTCTGAGACACCCTTCCCCAGCACTGGCCTCTTTCTAGAACTGAACTGGGACAGAACTGGCCGTGATGTTCAGACACAGGTTTCTTCTCTGCTGGTTTCTGGCTGGGACACAAGGTGGAGAACAGCCAGGTATCCTGAGAAAGGCTTTTCTGGACGAATTCACAGCCAAGTCAAGGAACCGCGGGAGGGTCTCTTCTCTGGTCCTGCAGGCCCAGGTGGCTCTCGGCCAGTAACAAGGAGCTTTCGGGAGTGCAAGCCTTTGGCATTCATACCCAGCCTGGATCCACCCACCTGTGCCAAAGCCATTTGGGGTTGGCCAGTGGCACTGAAAAACATAGACTCTTTGGGGGTCCCACAGAGCAAAGGAGGAATCTCAGGGGCAGGGAACAGAGCTCCATCACAGAGCAGGCTGCCACAGAGGGGGCAGGCCTGTGCCAGGCATGCCGGGGCAATAGATGTGTTGGGGAGGCGCTGCCCGGTGCTTCACCTGCAGGAACAGGGCAGCAGGCTGGAATTTAATAATAGCTTCCCTCACTGAGCATCAATCACCTCTCGGAGAGCGGGGCGATTTGGAAGCTGTTTAGACAGATCTGGCTCTCCAGGAATCAAAGCCGGAGCTGCAAATGGATTAGGATCAAATGGGCGGGGGGAGCAGCTCACCCCCCTCCCAATGGCCTCCTGCCCCTCACATTCCTGAGGCCTTCGCTGCAGCACACTTGATCAGTTGGCAAGAGAAAACGGGACAAATGCCCAGTTCTGTCAAAAAAGTGGGGTGTGGAGGAATGTGCGGGGGGTGAGCAGCGATGCCAGCCCCAGCCTCACGGGGAGGGGGGAATGAGGACAGGCAGGGCTCATGCCAGCCCCACATGGTGTCCCTAAGCAGGAAGCGCAGCTAAAAGCAGATGGGAGCTGCCCCTGCATGGGAGAGCCACGCTCCCCATCCTTTCCATGGCTTGTGTAAGCAGCCCTCCTCCTAGGCCAGCGTGGGGAGTTCCTCGATCCCCTTCCCTGACTACTCTTGGCCCAGAGCAGAGACTCTAGCACAAACATGAACACGGTTCCCTCCGTCAGGGGCAGGATGGGACCAGCTCCTAACTGTGTCTCGTCACCCGCTTGAGTAGGCGATTAAGGGCCTGCTCCCGTTGAAGTCAGTGGGAGTTGAAAGGGGGAGCAGGATCTGCCCTGAAGAGAAAGGAACATTTCATTTCAATGCTGGAAACTGGTCACTTTCTCTGTCTAAGCAGGTTCCCCAAGAAAAAGCAGCTCCCTCAGCAGCCCTGGGGGAGAAAAATTCCTAAGGAGACATCGCCCTCTTGTGTCCTGCGTTGGGATTTGCAGCAAATTCTTTACATGCAAAAATATTTTTTTAAAGCAGTCTTCTTAGCAAAGGTTGCCCAGACAGTTGCTGTTTGATCCATGTGATATCCCATGCACTGGGGGTAGTGTCTGAAAACTGTAACCCTTCCTCTGCAAGCACAAGAAGAGAAGAGAAAACACCTGGGGACAACTGAGGCGATGCCGGAGAAAGTCCAGGGGTGCTTCTTTGTCCCGATTATTGAAACTATTAACGTGGCTGCCCTCTGATGGGCAAATACGTAATGTCACCAGCAGCTAGCCCTCAATATTACTGAATTTAAAGACTATAAATACTAGGAAGTAAGATCCTAGAATGTCTGGCTGCTGGAGGTATTTACATTTATGCACTTATGCGCGCGCACACACGGTTATTTGCCATGTTGTACAATGAACATAGCAATGGCCATACTGGAGCAGACCCATGGTCCATCTAGCCCAGTATCCTGTCTCTGACGGTGGCCAATATCTGCTGGTTCATGTTACCATACTCCTTTTCTGCACGTTTTTTAAAGACTTCACTTATAAAAGGTTTGAATCCAGACTGAACCAGTTTCTAATTATATGACCACACAATGGCAAGTGACTTGATCTCATGCCTAGGAAAAAAAGCAGGACTTCAATGAAAACTAGCTGCTGCACATTTTTTTTCTTGCCTGCATTTGTGTACGTCTGGGTTCCAAAATGCCTGGAAGCAAGAAAGACTCGGAATCTTTCAAATCAAAATAGCCTGGGCAATTTCCAGCCACTAGCCTAGATTCTGCAGCTGGATCTGCTAGCACGGATCCCCATATCCTTTCAGAGCCCCACAGGAAGCTACTGCAGGACTGGAGTACAGGGTTCCAGGTTCAAAGAGGCTTTTGAACTTTCCCAACACTGCAGCAATCGCTTTTACTCTTCTTTGTGTCGGATACAGCCCCGCTTTCTCGAGAGATGGCTCGAAGCTGCACAGCTCAGAACCTGATCCAGACTCCCCCAAAGTTCAGAGCTGGGATTTTGGTTCAGCTCATTGTAAAGATGGGGCCCGGCAGCACAGTTTGCAGGATCCAGATGCCAATTCAATTCCCCAGATGTCAGGAGGTTGGTTTGAAGAGAGTTCTAGCTCTCAGGTACATTGAATACCTGACCCTGTAAATTGTGGTGTCTCCCCCCCATCTCAACACATACTGTACATTTGAGTATGGAGAAGCAGCAGCAGGGAATGGACAGGAGAGAGGCTGCCTGGATTTTTCTGGTACTGGGTAGAGATGAAGGAAGTTTATTCCCATTTGACACCCACTTTCCACTGGTGGGAAAGGTAGCACAAGATGCAGGGACAGTGGAGAACCAGGCCCATCGTCATCCACCCCAACTCACCCAGCCTCTATGTCCCCACAGGTTACACTTAGCATTAGCAAATCCTCTCAAATGCAAGCACCTCTCGTGGTTCTCATATAAGTCAGTTCAGTTCTCTGTCTTGCTCTAGGTGTAATCCAGGCTCATGAGTTCGAGCATGAGGTTAATCTGCCATCCTGCTCCCAGTTCAGTCATGAGCTGTTATCACTGAGTGCACCATTGGGTTTCCTTCCCTCCTTGCTCTTTGGGGCAGTGCTATGCCAAAGAGGGGAATCTCCCTGCCACTTGAAGATGGCTAAGGTAGAGCTTTCCTGATCTGCTTTGGGAAGCTGTTTCCCACAGCACGGCCAAGTCTCTGCCTCTTGCTTCCTTGAGTGTATGTTTGTGTTCCTGTAGCCACAGAATGCCCAAGGATCATCGCTGCGATGGGGAGTTACTGAAGAAGAAACTGTCTCTGAGATAGCATGGCCTAGCTGGGCAAAGAGATACCCAGGGTTGAAGATGAGGTATCTAGTTGGCAATATCAGCAAGAGCTTGTTATAACAGCTCTCTGGGTTGCTGAGGTTATTGCTCCTTGGGATGGAAGGCGAAGTCACATCTAACTCAGCAGCATTAGGAAGATCACAGAGATCTATTGCTTTCCTCACTCTCGGAGAAAGAGACCAGCAGTGGTGCTGGGATAAGGTTGGGGTAGATCTTATATTGAAATGTAGGATGAAGGATATGACCCATCAGACTGGGGTGCCTTGAAAAGATGGAATATTTAACCAGGTCCAAAGACAAAGGCCCTGAGGGATTTCTTCTGAATCCTCTGAGCGAAACCCAGGCAGTCCATCTCTTTCAGAAAGCTACATGCTGACCCATCAGAAGGGACTTCCGCATGCATGTAGTCTTTGAGGACAATAACCAGAGAGCAGCTTAGAGAACCTGGCCATAACCGCTCTGGTTGCCTTGAGGTGCATTCGCCAACAGAACCATCCCTTTCATCCTGTCCCCAGGAAATGACCAGATCTTTGCCTAAAGTCTTCTCTACAGTTGGCAACCTCATGCATGGGAAGAAGAATGAACATATCACAGTTATGCCGCTACCACTTCTTCTGCATGGTGGCACTGGGCCATTGTGAGAACCACTGGAGCCAGCGTTGCCATCCGTGGCCTGCAGCATCTCTCAGCCAGCAACGTGTGCCTGTTCTGGATGATACTTCATGATAAAATATTGGAGAACGTTGGCATTATTCACCACAGACCCCAGCAAAATCCCAAGCAGGAGCGATCCAAATGAGACATTCCAGCCTGGTGCCTGGAGTATTTCTCAACAGAAGCTCTGGAGATTAGCTGAAGGAGATTAATGAAATCTTATTCAATCATCTCCTCTAGGGAAAGTCATCCTAACAGAGATCTCCAAATCTGTTCCTTTGCCCACCCAATTCACCCCCATGAAGACCTCTTCCTTCCACCCACACTGTTCAAGAAGTGGCAAAATCAAACACAAAAATGTGCACTGAAATCAGCAGAGCCAGATTGGGCTTTTAGAGAACTTCCATTCCCCTGACAGACACAGACTCATTGCGTAAGCTACTTTCACCCCACTTACCCTTTGTCTCTCTCTCCATTCTCACCCACACCCCAAATAACCACTTAAAAGACACCCACCACATGCACAGACTAGCTCACAGAGGCAACAAGCAGCTTTCAGCCCAGTGACGAAGGAGGGTTCTCCAGTGAGCCAGCCATTTAGATTTAATCAGATCGCTAATGTGCATTAAATAGTATTTGAGAATTTCAGATGTATTTCATTTGGGGGGATTTGCATATCTACCACTGAGTTTTTAATCCTCAATAAATAGATGTAGAATAATCATTATTAAATGAACATACAAGGGCTGGCTGATTAAATCCCAATTATAAAGGCAAGTCTTACTGAGTCTATTTATTGCAACCCTACTCTTTCAGTATTACCTCGTTATGCCATATTTGATTATGGGGGGAACATATTTATTGCAGATTTTGCAGTTCTGTAATTGATGCATATCTATGGCCCGGCTGTTAAGCCTTAATAAATGTTTTTACTAGTTAATTATTTAATTACCATCAATAACAGTCTCCTCCGATCTCAGCGAGAAGTGCATGGGAGCCCTTTCGTGGAGATGAAGCTTTATCGGTGTTACCACGATGCCCCCGGCGCTGCTGCCAACAAACTGCTGGGATTGGCCAACGCTCCAAAACTGTCACTGTCACGTGCTATTTTTTGTAATAGCCTCAATGGATTGTTTTGGTTGTAACTCTCCGTGGCTTGTCACACACGCTTGGAAAAACAGGGGAAACATTTCAGGCCGAATCCTTTGCTCTCAGTGGAGTTATCCCACCCCCAGCATGAAATTTGGCTCTTGATTGCCATGGGCATTGGCCATCTTCTCCTCAGGAGAAGCCCAGGGGCACAGCAGCAGAGCTGCGTCACATCAGGGATTGAAGGGTGTGTTGTACAAAGCCTGGCTAGCCTCTGCCTCCATCACATTATGGTTGTTCCAGGCTAGCCCCAGGGATCAGCTCCTCACTTCCTGGAGACATTAAATGTTGCTCAAAGTTACAACCCATAAACACAAGCACCTACGTAAATAGAAGAAATGAAGAGAAAAGGAGCTAGAGAACCTAGGTTTATGCACAGTCACACATCCATGCACCCCAATGGGCGCGTACAGGGTACAGTACACATATGCATGCATGTACGCACATTTTGGAGCACATCTTTGCAAAGTCTCATTCGCAATTGCTAAGTCTCAGCTTGGGACTGCTTCATCCCTGTGACTGTCTGCTGCAGGTGGACCTGCCTGCACGCCTCGTAGGTTAGCTTGACACACTGCTTTGTTCTTTGCTTGTGGCTTAAGGCAAACATCGTACTTGCAGTTTCTGTATCTTTGAGCCAGAACATTCACCCTGCTGCAACCACCCCATGCTATAAAACATGTGGCCGGCTTCACCTTGTATCTGTTAAATGCCCCATCCCTGCTTCGTCTGAGTGAACTAAAATTTGTTAATGCGCCAAACAGAACAATGGAGGAGAATCTCAGAAGATTCCAACACAAGCAGGTAAAGTTAAACAAGTTCTTCCAGGAGTGAATGAAATAACTGAGATTATCTCAGAGCAACACGCACTGCGAATCTGCTTGCCATTACCAGCTTCCCCCATTACGACTGATTCTTGAAAAGACAGCAACTTAATTATGCATCTGTTTCCCATCAAAGAATTCCTGTAGGGCAGTTCATGAGCAAAGAATTTAGAATCTGGGTTTTAAACATCCTTCTCATTCAGCCCTGATGTAAGCAAGTGCTACTCCATCGACTTCAACAGAGCTGCATCCATACACACCAGGTATGATTTTAATTGCAAACATTTCTCTTGTCCTTTTTTAAAAAAAAAATTAGATTTCCTTTATTGTGGAGTCTTTTCTCTCCATATGGTACCATCTGAACCTCTAATATGTAGGAGTGCTAGGATCCTGCTACCCATAATGCCAAACTTTCAGTACCCTGTTCTGTTTGTGACTTAGTGGCCAAGCAGTATAGCGGACTTAACTTCCACTGCTGCGCCACGTACCTATGTCCCCTAATACAGCGCCATAGAAAGAACATTGGCATGATCTTTTCAGCTTTGGTGGAATCTGAACCTAGATCCAGATCTGAATTTTGTGGCTGGTCTAGAGTGTGCCAGATTTCCAGTGGTGCTGAGCACCCACAACTCCCGTTGAAGAAAATGGGAGTTGAGGGTGCTCAGCACCCTCTGAAGATCAGGTTTTATATCTATGATGGGTCAAACCAAAACCTTGGATCCAAATAGCCCTGGACTTTGATGGTTTGAAACTTGGATCCAACTTGGCTCAGCATTATTTCTAATTGTTTTGTTGCTGCAGTGCATCAGAGAGCCTTGCTCTAGGGAGGATCCTCCTTTGATACTATACAGTAGGG
This sequence comes from Platysternon megacephalum, assembly GCA_003942145.1. Classification (NCBI taxonomy): domain Eukaryota; kingdom Metazoa; phylum Chordata; order Testudines; family Platysternidae; genus Platysternon; species Platysternon megacephalum. The sequence goes on along the minus strand of QXTE01000220.1, from coordinate 85,871 downwards.
CTTTTAACCATGCAGGCCTGCTGGGGTAAGGCAAAAGTTGAGTGAATTGAATACAGCTGGCTCCATTATCAGTCAATGGATGATGATCAAATTGCAGGGATTTCTTTGGAGCGGGCTCATCTGTTTTCGGTTGTGGGCCTCCTTTAACGGGAGGAAGACTCTGAATTAAAGGTTTTTCATTAAGACTAATCTTCAAAAGAATCCTAATCAAGTACAATTTCTAAATGAAGGAAATTACAGAGGGATCTATCCCCCCCACTCCCCCCTGGTATCCAAATCCTGTCAGCAATGTGAACGTCTCCTAGATTCACTGAGAGGCCGCCATGCCTGAATAATGCAAAACATTCAGATGAAAACCTTCCTCTGATGAATATTTGATGGGAGTGAGATAGAGACTGAAGCTGGGATGTGTGTGTGCATGAGCAGAAAGCCCCTGTGGCTTAGACACTGAAGGAGTACAACGGCCAGTCTCCATGGTCCGCACGTATCCAGGGAGCACATTGCTCTCCCCAGTGCTTGCTAGGTAAACTTAATCAGTGGCTCCACCAGGATGTCTGACCACCAAGCAAGACACACCCATCTGGGCTGGCATGGACACTGGAAGGAGTGATGCTTGTCAGTAGATGTAAATTTATATTAAGGCCATCTATTGGAATCAGACTAGCCCTGGGGCTTCAGTGAGCTTCCTGAAATAGCTGCAAGTCAATTGTCATCAACACAGCCTCCTTCTCTGCATGTAGGGATGAAGATCTCCCCTTGATGCTTCCAGAGACCCCTCCTCTGCCCCGTACCTCACCATTTATGTCTTACAAAGCCCAGTATCCTCAGAAACAATTGAGTGGCTCCCATCTGTCTTCAGTCTTCTTCTCTCAATTCCTTATTGAAGCTATCCTTTGAGCATCATTCTTTCATCAGCCTCATCCATCTTATAGTGTCCATGCTAGTCCATTACCACTTTCACTTGCTCACAGTCCTCCAGATGCCTTTTCCCTTGGCTTACTGACTTACCAGCAGCGCAATCTCTTAAGGGGATGTACCATTGTGAGAGTCAGTAATGTAGTGCTCAGATTACTGGGGTGCCCTGTGACCAGGGCGGGTACAAGGATGTTTCGCGCCCTAGGTGAAACTTCCACCTTGCGCCCCCCGCTCCCCGAGCCCTGTGGCAGCTCTCCGCCCCCCCCCCGAGACGCCCCCCGCCCCCGCGGCAGCTCCCCACCCAGCTCACCTCTGCTCCGCCTCCTCCCCTGAGCACGCAGTCGCCGCTCCACTTCTCCCGCCTCCCAGGCTTGCGGCGCCAATCAGCTGTTTGGCGCCGCAAGCCTGGGAGGGAGAGAAGCAGAGCGGGGCAGGAGAGGAGGCGGAGCAGAGGTGAGCTGGGGCGGGGAGCGGTTCCCCTGCGTGCCACCCTCCCCCCCTTACTTGCTGCAGGCGGCCCTCCCCGCGCCCCCCTACCCCAGCTCCCTCCGCCGAAATGCCGACGATGACCGGGGCGGCTGAAGATCTGGCCGCTGCGGTCGCCGCCGAAGGACCCAAAATGCCACCCCCAAAATGCTAGTGCCCTAGGCAACCGCCTAGGTCGCCTAATGGGTTGCACCGGCCCTGCCTGTGATGGTGGTAAGAAGTTGTTTCAGGCTGAACAAGGAATAAGATTAATAAAAACCCCTCACCCCAGTTACAACATTAAAGAATTTGGTGTAGTCTGGGGGTTTCCTGTCGAGTTATCGCTGGCATCTTCCATTGTCAAAACTACCATTAACATCTTTTTAACATTGTGATGGGGTGTCCACCCCACTTAGGACTGAAAGGGGTTAAGNGAACAAGGAATAAGATTAATAAAAACCCCTCACCCCAGTTACAACATTAAAGAATTTGGTGTAGTCTGGGGGTTTCCTGTCGAGTTATCGCTGGCATCTTCCATTGTCACAACTACCATTAAAATCTTTTTAACATTTTGATGGGGTGTCCACCCCACTTAGGACTGAAAGGGGTTAAAATGGCCAGGCAGGCCCGTTAACTCCACAGGCTGCACCCAGAGAAGGAGCCAGGGAGCAGGTAATTAACTGGACGCACACTCAGCTGGACAGGAACAGCAGGGGCCTGTATAATGCCCAGGAGCTGGAAGGAAGGAGTCTCCAGTCACTCCCTGGGAGAAAGGAGGTGTATCTGGGGCTGGAGGCGAATAACCTATAGTTACTCCCTGGGAGGAGGGAGTGTGGTTTGGCAAGCCCAGTGAAAGGGGAGAGCCAGAGAGGTAGGCAAGGCTCAAGGGAAGGAACAGTGAGGTATGGAGTAGGTCAACTCTTGGCTGCCGATGAGAGGGCCCTAGAGCCTGGACCCGTAGGAGCTGCTGACGAACTGGCACCAGTGGGGCAGTGAGGAGGCAGACTGCCTGAACCCATTTTTCAAGGAGGACTTTGCTACCCTAGAAGGAGGGAACACGTATGGTGACCCAGCTGGATGGCTGAGTCACGAAGAGGAGGCTGCAGTTCCTGAAGCGAGAGGGGACCACAGGGCAAGAGGGTGACAGGAAAGACACTACCAAAGGATGGTGCAATGTCTGGCCAGAGCTAATCCCCAGAGTGACCAGGAGGAGGCGCCACTAGTGGTGAGTAGACCCCAGGACAAACTTCTTACTAAAGATGCAGGAAAAAGAAGATAAAATATTTAAAGCATTTGAAACTCAAAGCATTAGGCAAGGCTTTCATTTTAACCATCTTCCTTATTTCCTTCAGCTGTGTCGAGTGTCTTCCACAGGGAAAAAACCCTGCTTGCCTGTCATTTCAGAGGGTGTTCGGCATGGTTTTAACTGGGCATTTGGGAGTTAAAAAGACAAAATGAGTTGTGATGAGCCCACGCTGGTGTTTTGTTGTGGTGGGAGTTAGTGAAGTCTGATCCTGGAAGGCAAACACACATGTAAGGGGAGAGGAAAGAACAGTGAAGAAGAGAAAATGCAGCTTGTGTCTCTGGTGCTGACTTTCTTCAGCCGCAAGGCTGCGAGTGAAACACAGGCCCAGCATGGGCCAGGGCACTGCAGTGGGATGCAGCCCTGGGTTCTATTCCTGGCTCCCTCACTGACTTGCATTGTGCCCTGGGGCACGTCACTCCACCTTCTCTGTGCCTCTGTTTCCCCTCCCACCATTTGCCAGTCTTGTCTATTTAGCCTGTAAGCTCTTTGGGGTGGGGCTGCCTCTCACCATGTGTCTGTACAGCGCCTAGCACAAGGGGGCTCCGATCTCAGTCAGCCCTGCTGGGCGTTACTCCCATCCTACTCATTGTGATCATTCAAGAAATAATTCCCGGTGCTGCTGGGCCAGTCATCCTTCCTGATAATCAGGCAAGCCAGTGACGACGCTGCCTCTGCAGCAATTTGCATGCTCACCCAGCAGCCTCGACGTCCTCGCGTACACATTCAGGCATGCCCGGTGCTGGCACCCAGCGCTCCAGCCTTGTTAGACAAAGGCCTCGGCAGGCTCACGTTCCCCCAGAGGCAGAGAGAGATTTTCCTATGTAAGCCACATTGCGCAGATGTTGTTGTCTTCCCCCTACTCCCCCACCCAGTCTCCCACAAACGGGAAATTTAAACAAACAACTGAAAGTGATAAGTGTGGTTAAAGAGTGGCCTGTGGTCTGCTTCATGCTCTGGCGTCTATTTCTAAAACATCGGCTAGGTGGGCCTTCTCCCCTTGCGTCTGCAGCAGAGAGCTCTGCTGGGTGCTGGTGGAACAGTGCGGCAGAGACGTAGACACCGCCAGGAGGCTCCTGGCACTTTGCTGAGAACAAGCTAGAACAGGGGTTCTCACAACAAATGATTTCGGCGGCTTCAGAGTGCAGCCACCAACTTTTGCTGGTGGTCGCTCTGACGCGAAAGAGTGAGCCCCTCCCCCACCCCCTGGCTGAAGATGAAGCCCAAGCCCTGCTGCTAGGAACTCACCAGCCGCCTGCGGAGTCTCAGGCTCACCATGCCCTGGCGGGGCGGGAGTGGGGGAGTTGCCCAAGGAAGTGCCCCAGCGACTGAACACCGCAGCCCAGAGCCGCCTCTGGGGCCGCACACACCGGCCCCATGTGTCTCCAGACATGCTTCCCAGAGTCCTCGAGGAGGCTGTGCAGTGCAGGGCGCCGATCCCTGCCAGCAGTGCCAGCGGCGCAAATACCAAGGCAGTGCATCCAGGAGCAATAGCGGGATGCTACGGGGAAGGGCTGCTGCTTTGCACCCACCCCCCCAGCCTCGGCCCATGCTTTGGAGGCTGTCGTGGCCGCAAAAAAATACACTAGTGGCCGCGTGCGGCCATGGTGGCCACATTGAGAAATGCTGAGCTAGAGAGAGGACCAGGCAAAGACACAGACCATGTCTGGCTGGGCTAAGCAAATGAAGGCAAATGGCAAAAGATGCACACCTGGGCTTTTTCTTCCCATAGGAACTGCCCTATTGTGTCTGTGACCAGACATGTCTTGTCTGCTGGAGTATGGATCAGTGCCCTGGATTCTAACTGTACACAGGGGCCTGTCGAAGAATTCATGGCATTCTGGCTTTCACCTTCCCAGGAGGCATTCACTCCAGTGTGACACTGCTTCACCGTTCAGAATTAGATGTGGACATGCTGGCAGTCCTCCAACACGGCCCAGAAGCAGAAGAAACCTGGCCTAGATTCATTCCCTTATGCAATTCTGGTGACTCCAGTGGAATTTCCCCAGGGGATGAATTGGACCCAGTTGGGATCAAAGGGGCTTTTCTCTACAGTATTTTGGGTGCGGCTCTGGGGCTAACAGGCAAAACATAGTTCTCAAATAGAAAACCAAATGGCCTGCTTGTGATACAGATGAATCGGCCCTTCTCACTGTGCTCCCAAGTTCGGCCTCTCCCCTGAGGGAGCAGGATTTATTGTGCTCCCTGATTTACCTCTGAGCTCCTAATGAGGCCTTTAGCTGCACGTCGTTACCTGGACCTTTACACCTGAAACAAAGCTGAGTGGGGAGTTAAGTCCTTGCCTGCCAGGGATCTGGTAGGGCCTCTGCACCTGGACACAGTGTAATAGTACATGAGAGATTCGTGCTGTGCGCGCGCACAAGTAACTTACAGAGGAGAGCTGACCTGAACCCCCCGAGGGTTCCTTCAAAGCTGATCATTTATAGCTCCTATAGGTGCCCATTATCCGGGGTCTGGTCCATACCTACATCTAGTTCAGGCTGACCAGCCTTTCAGGGCATTTCTGTAAGACACTCCGCCTGAGGAATCGGAGGCGTAGTAACCATTCACAGCATGCCGGTGCAGCACATGAAGCAGGTTTGATGAGCACAAATGAACTGACAGGCATTTGATGCCACCAGAGAATTGACACTCAATTCAGTAGGACTGGCACCATCCCTGGCCAAGAGAAGTCCAGGTGTGGGAGACTGCGCTACGTACCCGGGAACAATTGCCATCTCAGACCATATCATCAGCAGTAGCGGCGCCAGCATTTCCAGCGCCCTAGGCGGCGGAAGGTCCCGCCCCCGAAATGCCGCCCCCAACAGCGGCAGCGGAAGGTCCCGCCCCCAAATTTGCACGGACGGACGGGGCGCCGGCGCCCCTCAAATGTTTGCGACCTAGGCGACCGCCTAGGTCGCCTAATGGGTTGCGCCGGCCCTGATCATCAGCCCATCTCATCTTGGGCCTTCACCCAGAAGTGACGGGTCCCTGATGGGAATGCCCACTCTCCTGCGATGCTCCTAGACAATTGTGCCATATTGTACATAACTGTTCTTCCTTTGTCTCCTCCCGGCAGATAGTCAGTGTCACTGCCTGGGAGCAGGGATCTCCCCTCACATCAGAGAAAAACATGAAGATTTTGTATAACAGGTTTGTGGGTCCTTAGGTCATAAGGGAGCAAAAATATTCACTGTCTGAATGCTAATAACTGGCCATTTTTATCATCCCTTGCCTTCATGATCACTCAAGTGTACCTCACACAAAAATTCCTTGTGTCCAGTCCATTTAGTGGGCAGCTTTCATTTAACATTGCAGTCTCTGGGGTTCCTTCTCTGCAGCCTTGTCAGTGTTGGGGTGGGAGCTGAAGATTTCATACACAAGACATACAAGTGCTGCCCAGATGAGACAGCTACCATGTCTGAGCTGCAAGGAACTTGATGCTAGCACGCTTTGTAGAAGCTGGTAAAAGCATCATAGACAAAAGCTCTTCTGTAAATGTCAGAAGTCTCTGAAGACTTGGTTGGAGACCACACCAACACTCCACAGGATGGTTATGAGTTGGCAGGGTAAGTCCAACCCTTATAAAATAACAATCCATGTCAGCGTTTCTCGGCAAAGAGGTGCTGCACTCAAACGTGCCATTTCAGCAGACACTTGTTTAACATGGCAACCTCTACACAGAGCTCATCAGCCTGAGAGGCAATAGCAGAATATGTGTATGCAAAGTATGGTAGCACCCAACTTGTGCGTGGAGTATGGGGGTGGGGTGCTTTGCTGTTCACCCTGATGTCTGTTGTAGGTTTGCTTAGGACTTATAATAATACCTAACTCTTAGACAGAACTTTATGTAAGTAGATCTCAAAACACTTCATACTCTTTTAAGGTATTTCTTCCCCCTGCCAGGTAGGACACTGCTATTGGCCCCATTTTACAGATGGGAACTGAGGTGCAGTGGAGCCAAGTGACATGCCCAAGGTTACCCAGGAAGTCTGTGACAGAGCAGGGAATTGAACTCAGGGCTCCCAAGTCCCCAGTTAGCTTCCTAACTACTGGAGTATCCTTTCTGTACAGCACAGGCTGTAAAAATACCACTAAATGAGCAGAAGCCATTAAGCTGCAGTCCTCTCAAGCCCAATGAGGTCAGCTCCCCTCCCACCCCTTTTCTGCGTCCTAATTCCTCGTACTTAATGACAGCACCACAATGGGGCCAGTAAGCATTAATTTTTGCCTGTGGTGAGGCAGCAATGCCTGGAGCAATGAAAATAAAGCTGAGACTCAAAGAGCATGAGCTCTAATCCTGGCTCTACCCCTGACTTGCTGTCACTTCCCTGACTGGGGCTCTGTGAAATGGGGATAAAGATACTACCCGCCTCCCAGGCGTGTTGTGAGAATGGATTATGAAGTGCTCTGAGAAAGGCCCAGTATTGCTATTACTGCTTGTATAGCAATAGCACCCAGTCAGGATCAGGGCCCCAGCATGCTTGGTTCCGTACAAACATACAGCGGGATCCTTCATCCTTTCAGGACGAAAGGCAGTATAGAAATGTCAGATTTCTGTCTTTACCACCTGAGTCCTGTGTTCTAGCCATTCTGTTTCTAACCTGGGAAAAGAGAGTCCTGGACTTCGGCTGCCCTAGAATTATTTTGCTCCCAAGTGGGAAAGGTCTGCAGCCAGCCGTTAGTCCTGTGAGACCCTAGGCAGGACAGTCCATCTGCCATTGCATTTCCAATCAAGCAGATGCAAGCTCTGGGTTAAAGCACGTTGCTGACATCTGTCAGGGAGCCGCAGTTCAGCACCTCTTCCGGCTGCATTTGGGGCCAGAGACATGCGAATGAAGGCGATTGTTTACTGAGCTGATGCGCCTTGGGTTTGCTGCGCTGCATCACCTCTGCAGCAGCCTCTTCTGAATCAAAGTGACCACAGCTTGTCTGTGTGTTCGCACGGAGCCATTTCACAAGGTGGTAGGCTAGCAAACCGACCTCAGAGGAATAACCCACTTTGCAGATAAGCTGTAGCTGTTAAAAGTGTCAAATAGAAACATAACACTTCAAAGGCTATGGCAGCAACCACCCCTGCACCTACCCCACCACTGTTTCTTCAGTGCAACAGCAGAGAAAGATGTGCTAGCCCAGCAAAGCGTGCTGACCAAATTTGGTGAAGAATCCTGGTCATGTGCCACCTGAGGCACATTGCGCCTATGCTAAGAAGATCATGAGCAGCAGCCTGGTTTGGGTTATGTAACCCCAAATATTGCTGTCCTCTTTGCTCCTTCCAAGGCAAGGTGGTGCCCTCAGTTCCCAGGGCTGATTTTGTCTCTGTAACAGGGCCAGAGAGGCAAAGGAATAAAGTGGGGTGGTGGTTTATCCCTCCCAGCAGTTCCAATTAAGTGTGACCCTCAGGCTTCTGGTCACTTGCCACCATTCGGTAGAGACACCACTACAAAGCCGCCACAGACTGCCCATCATGTGTTACCCCCAACTCGCTAGCAACAGAGCGATAACAAGAGAGCGAAGGGTTTGGACAGCACATTCCTTCTCTTCTGCTGGGCATCAGACTGTCAAGAGTGAGACACCTGTGCTTTGTCCATTGCTGGAAGTGTCAGAGGTTCTGTTTGGGATGTTTACATGAACCTTTGGGAACTGAAACGAAGGCTGCAGATCCCATGGGAAACAGCACTCCAGTGAGATTCCCTGGACGTGCTGGTTTTAGGTAGCCTAGGAACACGGATAGCCAGGGTGTTCCTGCACGCAGCTGCTGTCAGGTTCCTAGACACATGCCGCTGGAGGGGACAGTATGGCTGACCGAGGACAGCCTTTCGTCTGACCTTTCATTGCTTCCACCTCAAACCCGGACGGGAATTAGAAGGTGCAGACTCACCTCCCCCAATACACACGCAGAGCCCCTGTTAACTGAACTTTCCGGAACGTAGTAGTTCTGGTCCATGAGGTATTTTAATTTAGTCCCTGACCTTCCCCATTCCAGACAAACAGGGGGAGCCACTGCGCTGAGCTTATAAATAACCGAGAGCAATCAGAAGAGCAGCGAATCCTTCAGAGATGTTACAGAAATGATTAGTCAGGCCGGTCTCTTTCTGAGAACTGAGGACCTTCAAGCGTATACCCATATCACTTGGTACGGCGAGAAGCCACATAAGAAACGAACCACCTACACCTTTAAATGTCACTCGCCGGCAATGCAGCTGACCTGGCCGGTGCCTCACTTCTCACTGTTGAAAAACCACATATTGTAATCTGGGACCCTAAACAGTAAATTGGTCTCTGTGGTTTGACTCGGGTGGTTGCCAGAGAGCTGCAAGGCAAGATGGGTAGAGGAAGACAGCTAAGAGAAGCAAAGCTGAAGGGTGCTCAAGCTCATCTGTGGGTGCTGCTCTCTTGGAGGGCATGTGCGCAACACTTCCACTCCTTCGAGTTGGGGAGTAGTCCCAGACCAGGGGCTCCCCAGCATGAGAAAGGGCTGCAGACTCCTGCCTTCTGTGTCACGCCAGGTTCTTGAATTCAACCCTCTGGCTCCTGATCTCTGATCCTCGGCCAACATTCAATTAAAAGAAGGAGCAGGAGAATAACAAAGAAAGTGATTAGGAGAATGAAAATCTTGGACCTGGCCAGTGTATTTTAATAAGGGCCCCCTCCCCACAAACATTTAATCTGAGATGGACCCTATGCTCCATAGGGTCTGAGAAATGGATTCATTGGCATTTCCACTGGAACAGAAGTGCCTCTGAAAGCCAGGTTCAAAGAACAAGAGAATACCACCTGGAAAACAAACTTTTACTGGGTGCCCTTTGCTGGAAGGCCTAGAATCATAGCAAGGTTGGGCTGGAAGTGTTGGGCTGAGGCAGGACCTAAACCAAAATGGAACCAGATTGCTGGCATTTGAAATTAAAGAGGTCATAGAGCAGTTTTTAAACAAAGGGATGGGGGAAAGCTGACAGGTGCAGAAGAGCACGTGGTTGGACAAAGATATCCCTTAGGGGAGGATCTATTAATGGAGATTCTCTATGCCCTAGTAAGGAGGAGAGGATGGAAAATGATAAAATACGGGTAGCATCTGATGAGAAACAGTCAAATGAAAAAGAGTCCCATTCAATTACATCATGTAATGGCAGACAGCTGAAAAGTGACAATTTTTAAGTGCTTATATACAAATGCTAGAAGTCTAAATAATAAGATGGGTGAACTAGAGTGCCTCATATTAAATGAGGATTTTGATATAATAGACATCACAGAAACTTGGTGGAATGAGGATAATGAATTGCATATAGTAATACCAGGGTACAAAATATATCGGAAGGACAGAACAAGTCATGCTGGTAAGGGAGTGGCACTATATTTGAAAGAAAGTGTAGAATCGAATGAAGTAAAAATTTTAAATGAACCAAATTGTACCTTAGAATATCTATGGATACTAATTCCATGCTTTTGATAAAAAGAATATAGCAGTAAGGATTTAGTAACGTCCACCTGACCAGGATGGTGATAGTGACTGCGAAATGCTCAGGGAGATTACAGAGGCTATTAAAATAAAAAAAACACCTCAATAATAATGGTGGATTTCAACTATCCTCATATTGACTGGGAACATGTCACCCTAGGAGGTGATGCAGAGATAAAGTTTCTTGACACCTTAATGACTGCTTCTTGGAGCAGCTAGTCCCGGAACCCACAAGAGGAGAGGCAATTCTCGATTTAGTCCTAAGTGGAGCAGAGGATCTGGTCCAAGAGGTGAATATAGCTGGACTACTTGGTAATAGTGAACATAATATAATTACATTTAACATCCCTGTGGCAGGGAAAACACCACAGCAGCCCAACATGGTAGCATTTAATTTCAGAAAGGGGAACTATACAAAAATGAGGAAGTTAGTTAAAGAGAAATTAAAAGGTACAGTGCCGAAAGTGAAATCCCTGCAATCTGCACGGAAACTTTTTAAAGACACCATAATAGAGACTCAACTTAAATGTATACCCCAAATTAAAAAAACATATTAAGAAAACCAAAAAAGTGCCACCCCATGGCTAAACAACAAAGTAAAAGAAGCAGTGAGAGGCAAAAAGGCATCCTTTAAAAAGTGGAAGTTTAATCCTAGTGAGGAAAATAGAAAGGAGCATAAACTCTGGCAAGTGAAGTGTAAAAATATAATTAGGAAGGCCAAAAGAATTTGAACAACAGCTAGCCCAAGACTCAAAAAGTAATAGCAAACATTTTTTTAAGTACATCAGAAGCAGGAAGCCTGCTTAAAAACCAGTGGAGCCACTGGACAACCGAGATGCTAAAGGAGCACTCGAGGACGATAAGACAAAGAAACTAAATTAATTTTTTGCATTGATCTTTATGGCTGAGAATGTGAGGGAGATTCCCAAACCCGAGTCATTCTTTTTAGATGATAAATCTGAGGAACTGTCCCAGACTGAGGTGTCATTAGAGGAGGTTTTGGAACAAATTGATAAATTAAACAGTAATAAGTCACCAGGATCAGATGGTATTCACCCAAGAGTTCTGAAGGAACTCAAATGTGAAATTGCAGAACTACTAACTGTGGTTTGTAACCTATCAATTAAATCAGCTTCTGAACCAAATGACTGGAGGATAGCTAATGTGACGCCAATTTTTAAAAAGGGCTCCAGAGGCGATCCCGGCAATTACAGGCTGGTACCGGGCAAACTGGTTGAAACTAAGAACAGAATTGTCAGACTCATAGATTAACATAATTTGTTGGGGAAGAGTCAACATGTTTTTTGTAAAAGGAAATCATGCCTCCCCAATCTACTGGAATTCTTTGAGGGGTCAACTAGCATGTGGACAAGAGGGATCCAGTTCTCACTTTCAGGTGACGTAAATAAGAAGCGGGCAGCATTATCTCCCGTAAATGTCAACAAACTTGTTTGTCTTAGCGACTGGCTGAACAAGAAGTAGGACAGAGTGGACTTGTAGGCTCTAAAGTTTTACAGTGTTTTGTTTTTGGGTGCAGTTATGTAACAAAAAACCCCAAAAAACTACATTTTAAAGTTGCACTTACACAGTAATACTACTGAGGCAACTTACACAATAATACTACTGAGGCTTTCTGTGCCAAAAAATTAAAAATTCTGCACACAAATATTTTAAAATTCTGCAAGTTTTATTGGTCAATAAATAAATGCAGAGGCTCCAGCATAGCAGTGGGGAGCACAGGCCACTGGCTGCACGAAGGTGGAAGATCGTCCTGCAGCCCCCTCAACCTCCAGGACACGGACTCAGCAGTGAGGTTGTACGCAACCCTGACACGGCACAAGGCCTGGGCCTGCCCCAGAAACACCCTGGGGCCCAGCCTCTCTGCGCCAGGTGCACCAGGTGTGTGGCAGGCAGGCTCAACCAGGCAGGATCCAAGTGTGGAGCGGCTCAGTGTGGGGGGATCCAAGTGTAGGGTGAGAGGATTCTGTGTGGGACAATCTGGGTGAAGGCAGCTCAGTGGGGGGGAGGGGTTCCAGGTTCAGGGCAATGGGACTCTTCAGGGGCTTCCAGGTGAAGGTTGTTGGGGCTCAGCAGAGGGGTCTGGGTGTGGGGGTCTCAGCGGGGGTGTCTGGGTGCTGGGGGAGTGGGGCTTGGTGGGGTGTGGGTCTGGGTGCAGCTAGTTGGTGGTCAGTGGTGTGGAGGTCTGGATGTGGGGGCTCAGAGTGATGCGGGGGGGGCCTTCCGGGGGGGTTGAGTGCAGGGAGCTCAGTGCGGGGTGGTCTGGGTCAAGGGGTGGGGGTCCAGAGGAAGGGGGTCTGGGTGAAGGGGGGCTCCAGATGCAGGGGTTGAGGTTCAGTGGGGTGGGGTTCGGGTATGGAGGGTTAGGGGGGAAGTGGACATACTGGGTTAGGCTTGGCAGGGGTGTCTGGGTATGGGACTACTGTGTGCAGATGTGGTTGCCCCATCCCCAAAAAGATATATTGGAATTTGAAAAAGTACAGAAAAGGGCAACAAAAATGATTAGGGGTATGGAACAGCTTCCGTATGAGAGAGAGTAATAAGATTGGGACTTTTCAGCTTGGAAAAGAGACAACTAAGGGAGGATATGACAGAGGTCTATAAAATCAGGACGGGTATGGAGAAAGTAAATAAGGAAGTGTTATTTACTCCTTCTCGTAACACAAGAACTAGAGGTCACCCAATTAAATTAATAGGCATTAGGTTTAAAACAAACAAAAGGAAGTATTTCTTCACACAATGCACAGTCCACCTGTGGAACTCCTTGCCAGATGATGTTGTGAAGGTCAAGACTATAACAGGGCTCAAAAAAGAACTAAATGTAGGGAGGATAGGTCCATCAAGGACTATTAGCCAGCATGGGCAGGGATGGTGTCCCTAACCTCGGTTTGCCAGAAGCTGGGATGGGCGACGGGGGATGGATCACTTGATGATTACGTACTCTGTTCATTCCCTCTGTAGCACCTGGGATTGGCTGCTGTCGGAAGACAGGATACTGGGCGAGATGGACCTTTGGTCTGACCCAGTATGGCCGTCCTTATGTTCAAGTAAACCTAGATCAGGTGTTAAAAACCTCCAGTGATGGGGATTCCACAGCCTCCCTTGGAAGCCTGTTCAATAATATAGCTACTGTTATAGTTAGAAAGTTTTCCTCCAGTATCGAATTTGCTTCCAATTGAGGCCATTACTTCTTGTTCCTCCTTCAGTGGGCATGCAGAAAAATTGATCACCATCCTTTCTGTAACAGCACTTAACATATTTGAAGACTTAGCAGGTCCCCCTCTGTCTTCTTTTCTCAAGACTAAACATGCCCATTTTTTAAATCTTTCCTTGTAGGTCAGGTTTCTAAACCTGTTATCATTTCTGCTGTTCTCCTCTGGACTCTCTCCAATTTATGCACATCTTTCCTAAAATGTGATGCCCAGAACTGGACACAATACTCCAACTGAGGCCTCACCAATGCCCAGTAGAGCAAAACAATTACAATACTCCTGTTAATACACCCCCGACCCCCGAATAATATTAGCCTTTTTTACAACTGCATCACATTGTTGAGTCATATTCAATTTGTGATCCACTGTAACTCCCAGATCCTTCTCAGCATTACTACCTAGCCAATTATTCCCAATTTTGTAATTGTGGATTTGATTTTTCTTTCCTAAGTGTAGTACTTTGCATTTATCTTTATTGAATTTCATCTTGTTGATTTCAGACAAATTCTCTAATTTGTCAAGGTCATTTTGAAATCTAATCCTGTCCTCCAAATAGAGTGACCAGATGTCCCGATTTTATAGGGACAGTCCTGATTTTTGGGTCTTTTTCTTATATAGGCTCCTATTACCCCCCCCCCCCTGTCCCGATTTTTCACATTTGCTGTCTGGTCACCCTACCTCCAAAGTGCTTGCAACCTCTCCCAGTTTAGTGTCATCCATAAATTTTATAAACACACTTTCCACTCCATTATTCAAGACACTAATTAAAATATTGAATAGTACAAGACCCAGGATTGACCCCTGTGAGACCCTACTAGATATGTCCTCCCAGTTTGACAGCACACTATTGATAACTACTTGGAGTATGGTTTTTCAATCAGTTGCACGCCCACTTTATAGTAATTTCATCTAGACCATATTCCCCTAGTTTGTTTATGAGAATGTCTTGTGGGACTGTGTCAAAAGCATTACTAAAATGAAGATATATTCCCCCCCTTCCCCTTTATCCACAAGGCCAGTAACTCTGTCAAAGAAGGAAATTAGGTCAGTCTGGCATATTTTGTTCTTGACAAATCCAGGTTTGCTATTTTTTATACCCTACTATCCTCTAGGTGCTTACAAATTGATTGTTTATTGACTTGTTCCAGTATCTTTCCAGGTATTGAAGTTAGGTTGACTGGTCTATAATTCCCTGGGACCTCTTTGTTCCCCTTTTTAAAGATAGATACGATGTTTGCCCTTCTCCAGTGCTCTGGTACCTCACCCATCCTCCCTATGTTCTCCAAGGTAATTGCTAATCGTTCCAAGATTGCTTCAGCTAGTTCCTAGGATGAATTTCATCAAGCCAATTAGATTACATCAAACTTATCTAAATATTCTTTAACCTGTTCTTTTCCTATTTTGAGTTGCATTCCTTCCCCCTTGCTGTTAATATTCATTGTGTTGAGTATCTAGTTACCATTCACTTTTTTTAGCAGAATAGGTAGTAAATACCTCAGCCCTCCTGATGTCATCAGTTATTAGCTCTCCTTCCTCACTAGTATAGGACATACACGAAAGTATAGCCCACGAAAGCTTATGCTACAATAAATTTGTTAGTCTCTAAGGTGCCACAAGTACTCCTATTCCTTTTTGCGGATACAGACTAACACGGCTATTACTCTGAAACTTTCCTTCCTCTTTCTCATGCTCCTAATGTATTTAAAGAATCTCTTCTTATTGCTTTTTACATCCCTTGCTAGATGTAACTCATTTTGTGCCTTAGCCTTCCTGATTTTTTTCCCTACATGCTTGTGCTACTCTTTTGTACTCTTCCGTAGCAATTTGTCCACATTTCCACTTTTTGTAGGGTTCTTTTTTGATTTTCAAGACATAAAAAAAAAAAAATCCTGTTGGAGCCATATTGGCTTCTTACTACTCTTCCTTCACATCAGGATAGTTTGCAGTGGTGGCTTTAATATAGTCTCCTTGAGAAACTGCCAAGTCTCCTGAACTCCTTTATCCCTTAGATTTTCTTCCTAAAGTACCTACCATTCCTCTGAGTTTGTTAAAGTCTGCTTTTTGGAGTCCATTGTCCTTATTATGCTGCTCCCACTCCTTCATTTCCTTAGAATCATGAAATCTGTCATTTCACGATCACTCAGAGGTGCTGGAACTAGGGGTGCTGGGGGCGCTGCTGCACCCTCTGGCTTGAAGTGGTTTCCATTCTATACAGGGATTATGGTTTGGTTCCAGGCTCTCAGCACCCCCACTATAAAAATTGTTCCAGCGCCCCTGCAATCACTTTCACCCAAACTGCCTTCCACCTTCAGATTCACAACTAATTCTTCTGTGTTGTCAGAATCAAGTCTGAAATGGCTAGCCCCTGGGTTACTTCCTGAGACTTTTTCCCTGACCGCAATACATTGAGTGTAGTCAGGACAGCAGAGGGTTCCACCTGAGTCATTTGAAATTCATTGGAGCCTTGCAGGGAGACAGGGGGTCACCTCATCAGCTGCTGCAATCTGGTCCCTTCCAATGGCAAAGCAATTGCTCTGCTGAAGTATTTCCATGTGCTTCGGAGATGGGTTAGCAGCACCAAGAGAGTTCAGTCACCCCCAGTATTAATACACTTTCCTTTTGTATGGAGTCTCACATGCCAATGTGTCCCTTTGAGCTGTACAGTTACATGATTTGGTACTAGATGATAACAGCACTGCAGAGGAAGGAAGGAAGGAACTACAAAGGAGTTGCCCTCTGCAGTTGAGGGAGCTTTGCTGTGGAGTAGGAGCAGGAGAGAGCAAGGCTCCCTGGAGCTCAGTGCAGAGAGTATGTCTAGTGCTTAACCCTGCTGGAGCCCGTGTGGGCACTCCACTGACACCTGCCCAGGCAGGTGCCGGGGCACCCAGCTCCACACAGCACAGGGACCGCAGGGACAGGGTTTCCATGTTACATTTAGGGGGAAGTGTTTAAATTCAGCTGGTAACAACTTGGGTTAGTTTGTCCATTCCTTAAATGGAAAAGCTTTGAAATCTTGTAGTGAATCACCGCAGTGTGTGAGTTTCCTGCTTCCACCCACGTCACAGGGGGGATGCTCTAGTCAGGTTAGATCAATAGATAAAGACAGGAGAGGCCAGTGACGCACTGCCAGGGGTTGCTAGAATCCTCCTCTCATTTCAAAGAGATGTTTTGGGGGAGGGAGGCCTGCTGGAGGCAGCTCCTCTCTGCACACAGCTGTTAACCAGCACAAAGATGCCTTATTCGTTTTTATTATTACAGTGTCCAAAACCATGCTAGAAGCTTAAGGAACATAAGAACAGAAGAATGGCCATACTGGGTCAGACCAAAGGTCCATCTAGCCCAGTATTCTGTCTTCTGACAGCAGCCAATCCCAGGTGCTACAGAGGGAATGAACAGAGCACGTAATCATCAAGTGATCCATCCCCTGTCGCCCATCCCAGCTTCTGGCAAACAGAGGTTAGGGACACCATCCCTGCCCATCCTGGCTAATAGTCATTGATGGACCTATCCTCCATAAATTTAGTTCTTTTTTGAACCCTGTTATAGTCTTGACCTTCACAACATCCTCTGGCAAGGAGTTCCACAGGTGGACTGTGCACTGTGTGAAGAAATACTTCTTTTGTTTGTTTTAAACCTGCTGCCTATTAATTTCATTGGGTGACCCCTAGGTCTTGTGTTATGAGAAGGAGTAAATAACACTTATTTACTTTCTCCACATCAGTCATGATTTTATGGATCTCTATCATATCTCCCCTTAGTCATCTTTTTTCCAAGCTGAAAAGTCCCAGTTTAATTAATCTCTCCTCATATGGCAGCCGTTCCATACCCCTAATAGTTTTTGTTGCCCTTTTCAGAACCTTTTCCAATTCCAATATATCTTTTTTGAGAATGGGTGACCACATCTGCCCGGAATACTATGGATTTATATAGCAGCAATATGATATTTTTGACTTATTATTTATCCCTTTCGTAATGATTCCCAATATTCTGTTCACTTTTTTGACTGCCGCTGGACATTGAGTGGATGTTTTCAGAGAACTATCCACAATGACTCCAAGATCTCTTTCTTGAGTAGTAACAGCTAATTTAGACCCCATCATTTTATATGTATAGTTGTGATTATGTTTTCCCAATGTGCATTACTTTGCATTTATCAACAGTGAATTTCATCTGCCATTTTGTTGCCCAGTCACCCAGTTTTGAGAGATCCTTTTGTAGCTCTTCACAGTGTGCCTGGGACTTAACTATTTTGAGTAGTTTTGTAAGAGCCATTTGCTGTGGGACAGTAAGGAAGCCTGTGGCCAAGCACAGGGACTTGAACCAAGGTCTCTCAAGTCCTAAGCGATTGCCCTGCCCGTTGGCCCATGCTTCCTCACTATACAACACTCCATTGTGCTACACCTCATGTTTCTCAGGAACAAACTATAAATGCTGCCAGCGTGTGGCCCATACAACAAGCCTGTTTGCTCTTTGCTGCTGCCTCCCTCTTTGGTTGTGGTGGTGAGAGAGCAGTCTTGTTCCAATGGGAACACCCAGCAATAGATTCTGCCCTGCACTCCTCCTCTCTCCGGCCCAAGCACTCCTGAGACACTGGGTTTGCCCTGCGCTAAGGCAGGAAGGGGAACGTTTTTGTGGAATTCTCCTTGTCACTGATTGGCAGCACATCGCCGTTCACCTCAGACGAAGGCCTGTCTGGCCTCAGGGTCAGATGAACTTGTTCCCACGTCACGTTTACGTGGGGGTCCATGGCTCAAGAGCCCCACCAACGTCCACAGGAACATGCTGCCTTTATGAAAAGCAGTTTCCGCTTGAGAGGTCATGAAGCCGAGTCCCCTGGGACTCTTCATGGATCCTCCTCAGACATCAGGTGCCCCCACCTATCCGGGTAGGCCGAGGCCGTCACTGCATTGTACACACTAACAGAAGTGTCACTTCTGGGAATCACATCAGACAGGCCGGGGGGAGGGGAGGCTTTGAGACTGATGTAAAAAAACAGCTGGTCCCCACTGGTTATGGCATATTCTCCTCTCCCATCGGTAAAGTACAAGCATTTCTTCAGCCTTGGTGTGTGGTTCATTAGCTCCCTCCTTTACCTCACCCAGGCGTGTTTTGAAGATCAGGCTCACTGAGGTCATGGTTCCCCTGGGGTCTTGGTTTTACTTCTCACTTCTGTAAATCGGAAGGGCTGCTGTGTCAGGTCCCCCTGTGCAGAGCCCAAGGGCCAATCTGAGGCCTGTCAGACATTAGAGGGCTGGTTCTTGTAAGAGGCTTTCTGCACAAAGCCCCGGCTCGTGCATTGTGTAAGGACAGTGCACATGAATGTTCATAAGGCTCGGTCTGTATTTCTACAAGCTGCAAAATCAATCTCAGAGCAAATCCCAGCAGCTATTTGTCCAACTTTACCTCTTTGGTAACAGACAATGGGTTCCTCACCTTGCTGACTTTCTTTTTACATTCTATCCTAAACTGCCGTATGGTGCTTCTCCTTTACGCTGCTATAAAGTTACCATGTTCCACCCCAGAGGTGGCTGCATTTCAGTGATGGATGACGAGATTATTGCACAGGATGAAATCATGTCCTCTTTCAGGTGTAATCGTTGGGTAAAGAACAACGTGCAAGGAGCTTCTCCTTCTGCCCCTCCAGTGTATCTATAGGGCTGCAACACAGGATTCCAGCTTCATGCACTAGCCAGTGCTGGGGGACATGTGCTTGGCTAACACACTCTGACCCTGCAAGGGGACACTGTCTATTTGTTTAGGGGTACAGCTAGGGCTCCGGACTCCCATGTACTAAGCAGTAGGTGCTAGAGGAAACCATGCTGCTCCTTTTGATGGGAGCTGTAGTGTGCGCTATACAGCAAACTGCCCCTGCCTTCTGGCGTACATCTGGATTCACACAGATGTAACAGAGTTTGGCCCTATATGTTAACAGAGCACCCCATAACCATAACCATGCTTAGTACTACCTAGGAGACAAAGTTATAGCAGTCATTTACAAAGCTAGGGACTATGATTCTCTGAAAAAAATGTATCATGCAAAACATATCAGTCAGTGCTGGACAGAGGGAGGTGACACTGCCATTCTCCACTGCTGATCAGCTACATTGGTACTGGCTCGGCTCTTCAAGTGTTTTAGGGACAGTCAGGGACCAATGAATCTATAAAACCACACATCTGTCTAATGTTTAGCACTATTACCAATGTCCAGAGTGACCTCTGTCCACAGCCCTGCTGCTATCTCAGTGACAGTCATGACTGTAAATTATTTGCACTAGAAATGTTCAATTGGTATCAACCCAAAAATGTATTCATGATCACATCTTGGGCTGAGGCTCTATAAAACATCTTGTATCGCATATTTACACCGAAGCTACTAACAAACGGATCAAGCTTTCTGAACTTTTATTACATGAACTGGGGTCCTCAGCAGTATGTGGGATAGCATAGAGCATGTGTAACAGCTTTGCTTTTATGAATATTTTATTGGCAATTTACCATACAAGCAACAAGAACAAACCCAATATTGTCAAGATGTGCACAGCAATGTGAATATGAGAACCAACCCCCCCAGTAATATTCTGGCCCAGCAGAAGTGCAGCAAAAGCCAGTACTGATTACAGAGTACAGTAACTCCTTGCCTAACGTTGTAGTTATGTTCCTAAAATTACTACTTTAAGCGAATGATGTTAAGTGAATCCCATTTCCCTATAAGAATTAATGTAAAGAGGGGGGTTAGGTTCCAGGTAAAAAAATTTTGCCAGACAAAAGACTATATATATATTTATATACACACACACACACACACACACACACACACAGTATAAGTTTTAAAACAAACAATTTAATACTGTATACAGCAATGATGATTGTGAAGCTTGGTTGAGGTGATGGAGTCAGAGGGTGGGATATTTCCCAGGGAATGCCTTACTGCTAAATGATGAACTAGCACTTGGCTGAGCCCTCAAGGGTTAAAACATTGTTGTTAATGTAGCCTCACATTCTACAAGGCAGCACAAATGGAGGGAGGGGAGACAGCATGGCAGAGAAAGACAGACACACACTCTGTGTGTGTNTTCCTAAAATTACTACTTTAAGCGAATGATGTTAAGTGAATCCCATTTCCCTATAAGAATTGATGTAAAGAGGGGGGTTAAGTTCCAGGTAAAAAAAATTTGCCAGAGAAAAGACTATATATATATTTATATATACACACACACACACACACACACAGTATAAGTTTTAAACAAACAATTTAATACTGTATACAGCAATGATGATTGTGAAGCTTGGTTGAGGTGGTGGAGTCAGAGGGTGGGATATTTCCCAGGGAATGCCTTACTGCTAAATGATGAACTAGCACTTGGCTGAGCCCTCAAGGGTTAAAACATTGTTGTTAATGTAGCCTCACATTCTACAAGGCAGCACGAATGGAGGGAGGGGAGACAGCATGGCAGAGACAGACAGCCAGGGGTGTGTGTGTGTGTGCATTGCCCCTTTAAGTATGCTGACCCCACTCTAAGTACACTGCCTTTTTAAGTAAATCAGCAAGTTGAGACAGCAGCTACTACCAGCAAACTTCCTCTGTCCTCCTGAGCCCCATCATGTCCCTGGCCTGCTCTATGGAGATGGGGTACAGGAGCAGGGGGAGGGGGACACCCAGACATTAGCACCCCTCTTCTCCACAGCAAGCCGNCTTGGCTGAGCCCTCAAGGGTTAAAACATTGTTGTTAATGTAGCCTCACATTCTACAAGGCAGCACGAATGGAGGGAGGGGAGACAGCATGGCAGAGACAGACAGCCAGGGGTGTGTGTGTGTGTGCATTGCCCCTTTAAGTATGCTGACCCCACTCTAAGTACACTGCCTTTTTAAGTAAATCAGCAAGTTGAGAGAGCAGCTACTACCAGCAAACTTCCTCTGTCCTCCTGAGCCCCATCATGTCCCTGGCCTGCTCTATGGAGATGGGGTACAGGAGCAGGGGGACACCCAGACATTAGCACCCCTCTTCTCCACAGCAAGCCGGATGCTCCCAGGAGCAGCTTTAAGGCAGAGGGAAGGAGAAGCACATGGCAGTGGGGGAAGGGACAGCTGAACTGCTGGCAATTAATAGCCTGCTGGGGGCTGTGGCACAGGGAACTTAGGGGAGCGGGGAAGCTAATAGTGGGGCTTCTGGTCTATCCTGGTTCCAAGCCCCCACCACTAGCTCCAACGGGCTGCTCTTTCTGCAAGCAGTGGACAAAGCAGGCTACTGCCAAACAAGGTTATAAGGGAGCATTGCACAACTTTAAACGAGCATGTTCTCTAAATGATCAGCAACAAAACAACATTAACTGGGATGAATTTAAGTGAGGAGTTATTGTATCTATGGTAGTCAGAATCCAGCAAAATACAATGAAGAGTGTTCTAAGCAAGCACCACTAAACAAAAAAAGTCTTGTTCTTCAAAGGTCATGCAAAATTGTAGTTGACTATTGTATTTCTTCCCATCTCCATCAACTTGATAGTTGATAATTTTTGCTTAAGCATGTAAAAGCTGCACTCAGAAGGTGAGCAGTTCCTCCCCCCAGATTTCTTCACCAATTTACTCTAAATTGAAAAACAATGTGTAGTGGACACTATTTTCCCATGCTACCTTAAGAGTGGGAATTGAGTGTTAGAGGCAGTGTCTGCTACAGATTTTATTGTGCTTTGCAGGAAACCTTCAAACTAGCCTAAAAGTAAAACCAAACATTACAAGGTAACATCCCTTTAGTATCTATGATGTTAATTTGTAAAAGACATGAAAAGACCTAGAAAATGAAAAAAAAATGTGGATACAAAAAGAAAGGTGTAAAGCCCTCTTCATAAATGTGCATGTAGCATTTCATACACATTTAAAGTTTGACCAGTGGATTTGGTATTTTTCCCCACAACTACACAGTAAAATATTAAATATTATGGACCCAGTTCTGCAGTCCTTACTCAGGGAAAACTTCCAGTGAATGCAACAGGAGCTCTGCCTGGGTAAGTATTACAGGATCTGAGCTGACAGATACATAACACGTACAAAGAATATTGCAGATATGTGAGTACAGCATGTGGACTACAGCTATGCAATAATATACTGGATATTCAATAAGCTACTCATGCAAAAGTGACAAAACAGTTGGGAATATCTTTGATGATACACTAATTCAATCAGCCACTCTGCTGTAATTACAGCTTATTGCATAAACAAAAATCCTCTCTCAGTACCCTCTCCCCTCCCTAATGTCTCACAATCTCTCTTCTTGGCACCTTCTAGATTACCCACCACAATATTTCCTGTCAACAAGCCCCTGCCTTATTGGTCATCTATTACAGAAAAACAAAAAAACACTTTGTCTTCAATAGCTAATAGATTTCCTCTCTCACACACACACACGCACTCTATTGTGCATCGCTCTGTGGTTACAACATAGAGATACTCAGGCCAAGATTTGCGGAAGCAGCCCCTGATTGTGGGTGCCTAAGTTGACACACCTCAGGTCCAGTTCTCAGAAGTGCTAAGCACCCACAGAGCCAACTGATAAAGGAGACTGGTGGACTCTGAACAACTCTGTAATGCAAAGTAGAAATATACCACCAAGATAAAGAATATCTCGTCCCCTTTACAAACCAAATACAAAACAGCTTCCCTCAGTCAAATACAAAGCAAAACTTTAACTTTAAAGAACTTTTTCCTTCACTGACTTCCTTCCTAAACACCCTGAATCCAATAACAAATATCAGGCCCACTTCCCCTGTTTTATACTGTGCTAGGGCTGGGGGTAATTAATTAATTCCCCACAGCTGGGCCAACTCTGGATCTCCCTGCACTCAAGGCAGACAGCTGTGGTCTGCCCTCTAGCCAGAGAGAAAGAGGATTAAATCCTTCCCTGCTAACCAATGTACAGATCTATATAAGCCATTACAGAGCTAATATAGCTTTTTACTCACCACACTGAGTTTTCAAACTCATGTTACCAAGAGAACGGTAAATATTTCAGAGTGATTTTGGCCCAGGCTCATCCACTCCCTGGTCAGATGTCTAGCTACTGATTGTGGCCCAGGCTAGCTGACCCTCCAGGGTATTTTGAAAGTCATTGTACAGTGCAGCATCACTGAGGTGGGTTTACTGAGCTGTGTTGTGTAATAACCTACATTAAACAAACAAAGAGCTAGAAAGAGGGACAGCAGCTTCTGTCTCCCCACAAAGACATGATGTCATGGGCCTGAAAACCTCACCATTTCCTGAATTTAATGCAAGAATCCCAGCCATCTGGCTATTACCCTAAAGCAAGACCAGTCATATGCACTGTAGGTCCAACTTCATTCCTGTGGGATAGTCAATGACTACAGGGGGGTTAGATAAGCTCTTTACATTTGTATTTTGCCATTTCACAAGTGGGTTTTGAATGCTGTTCTGAGGAACTGACTCTGCTTTAATATTTAGATTACACAAAACCCACTTACCCAGCTGCATGTGCTTTGTTGCAAATGCTGGAATCCATCTATTTATTTATCCATCTATCTTTTTATATAGATGCCCATCACCATGGTGTCTGAGGCCTGGCTCAGGAATTACGATGCGGA
Organism: Platysternon megacephalum; assembly: GCA_003942145.1. Taxonomy (NCBI): domain Eukaryota; kingdom Metazoa; phylum Chordata; order Testudines; family Platysternidae; genus Platysternon; species Platysternon megacephalum. Next base: position 61,912 of record QXTE01000220.1, on the reverse strand, counting down.
GTATAGCAACACCCCACGTTTAGGTACCTAGAAAATCACAGAACAACACTGCAATCCACACAGCCTGAGTTAGGTGCCTAAGCTACAATGCATGGGGAGAGAGAGGCACCTTAGAATGAGCTCCACAAAAGCCAGTATGCTAGGCAGGGAGCCACCTAAGGTAGCCAATGGGAGATGCTGACAAAAGGCAGGTGTGCTAACCCCCACCCCTCTCCCAGAGATAGGTGTCTATGTCTAGGCTGCTATCTCTGCTAGTGATCCATGACCAGGAACCAGCTGCCCGGAGTCAGGTCCCTATGTTGTTTCTTGGGAGAATGAGTTGGGCACCTGCCTCAGCCCATGCAAAATAGCCATGGGAGGAGGCAGTGCCTACCTCATGACTTTAGAGCACTTAGCTGTGGAAGACCCAGGTTCAATTCCCCCCACCCTGCCTGAGGGAGAGAAAGGATTTGAACAGGGGTCACCTAGCTCACAAGAGAGTGCTCTAACCACTGAGCCATAGGAGAAGTCTGCTGTGGGGCTCCCTCACTCTCTCCTGTTGAAGCTCTTACATGGTGGATAACTAGTTAGAATCACTGGAGCAGGGGAACTGAGTGCTCTAAATATCCGTCTACAGAGCCATTTTCTCTCCCAAGGGCTAAGTATTCAAAGTGGAACAGGTTTCACAGGAGAGATGGAGGGAGCCCTGCATCAGCATATCCCATAACTCAGTAGTCCGAGCACTCACGTGAGAGGTGGGAGATCTCTGTTCAAATCCTATCTTCTCCTCGAGCAAAGCGGGGGATTGAACCCGGGTTGCCCACACACCAGTAAAGCGAGCTAACCACTGGGCTGAATGTTATAAAATAGGCACCAGCCCCACCACTTTCCTCCAGCTAGATTTTCAATGGGACCCAATCCAGTAGGTAAGGTCTGAGCATGTCTATTGGATTAGGTCCCATAGGCAAGATAGGTGGAGGCAGGGCTGGCTCCAGGCACCAGCGTTGCAAGCAGGTGCTTGGGGCGGCCATGGGGAAGGGGCGGCACGTCTGGCTCTTCGGCGGCAATTCAGAGGTGGGTCCCTCAGTCCCTCTCGGAGGAAAGGACGTGCCGCTGAAGAAGAAAGTGGTGCGGTGGATCTGCTGCCGAAGTGCCGCCGATTGTGATCGCAGCTTCTTTTTTTTTTTCCCCCGCCACTTGGGGTGGCAAAAACCCTGGAGCCGGCCCTGGGTGGAGGAGCACCTATCTTTCCTTGGTTCTTGGATTGCTCTGGGGCTTAGGTGGCCAGACACCAAGAGGGAGGCAGGTGCGCCCTTGCCCAGAGGCACTTAGGTGCCCAGGGAACTTTTACTGCAAAATAAGGCGCTGAGCTTGTTTAGGTTTTCTGGATCTCAGTAGCACCTAAACCGGGACTTAGAGGTGCCTGTGTGGGCTGAAGTGCCTAAGTCCCTTTGTGGATCTGGGCCTGAGTGTCTCCCCATGATCCCAACACAACTTCTGTCACATGCTTCATTGGGGGGGGTGATCATCACTAACGGGAGGAGCAAGGGCAGGTGTTGCATCAAGTTGACTATACACCGCAGTATCTAACACCACCTTCCCCAGCACACACTCACACGTTCAGGGATGCACTCATTTCTCTACATTTTCTGTAAGTAACCTCCCTGCCCCCCGGCCCTCCCTGCAAAGTGGTCTTCACAATTGAGTGAAATAAGCAGAAATATTGCACAGGACACAAGACAGGTATTTTTTTCTTTTCACTAAAGGGAATGACTGTCAGATGTCAGCTTTTCTAGCTCAAGCACATGGAGAAGGAGCTGCTGATGTCCACACCACCTCAGCTAGCAAGAGCTTGCTAACAATTGTTATAAGGGTTGCCTGTGGCCAGGGTGTTGAGCCTAAGGGTGTAGGACATGTCTTCATACACCGTATTTGCTTGCTTTTCCTTTCCTTCTTGGCAGTGTTTCTTGATCTGCAAAAAATAAAACAAAAAAACAAACACTCAGGCAGCCATTCACGTCTAGGGCTGGAGCAGAACCCCTGCCAAGGAGCTGTTCTCATCTCAGTGTGCAGGGAGTTACAAGCAGAGATAACAAAACAGTCCTTCTCGTAGCCCAAAGGGACTACATAGAGCAACAGGCAGAAAGGGCTGGGTTAATCCCCAAAATTCATACGGGCTCTTCCACCAGCAGCTCTTTAGAGGGCGGAAAGTATCAATGACTCCAACTGCTTTGGCCAATTGTCTTGTAATTATTGCAAGAGGAGACACGGCTTCCATAGGAGAGGCTCGCTGACGTCATTGTACTGCAGTGCCTGGTAAACTCGTTAGGAGGAGGCCCAGAGCAAGGCTTTCATCCAATCCTGTTCTACAGTTTGAAATGACTCTCCTAAATAAACATGCGGGGCATGGGAGGTGAGTGCGTGTGTCAGTCACAGCCCATTTCCAAAGAGGCTTTTCTGCACAAGCCATCTCAGGCAGCTTTATTGTCAGGATATGGCAGATACACATGCCTGTGCTACCCTCTGACACTGGGCTTCTTCATGACCCTTTGGTGTCCCTGATCTCCCCCAGAACACCGCAAGAAGGGGACATCCCTCTCGTCCACCCCAAAAGGAGCTCGTTGAGATTCCATTCTTCAGTGAGAAGGGCAACTGCAGAATGGTGGGACTTCAATGCAGTTACCACATCAAGGTCCATAGGCAAAGCTGGGGGGGGGCCTGGCTCATGCTTTCCTCCTCCTCCTCTCTAAGAAATTATTATTATATTATAATAGAGCCTGAAAATGAGCCTGGGGCTGTACAGACATGATAGAAGCGGCAGTCCCTCCTTCAGCAATTTACAGTCTACATGTAGTACTGACACCAGGGGATGTCAGCACACAAAGGGATGGGAGCAGTGGGGATGGAAGGACAAAGGGACAATAGAAGATGCACATGGTCAGAGACATTTATCATATGCATGTCTTATGGCTCCACAATGTTTTATGTGCACAGCACTTTAACAGGCATGGTTGTGCTTGGGGATGACTCCTATCTGCAGGATCAGAAGTGCGGAAAACATTGGGGCTGTGGCCGAATGACATACTTACATCTATGTGAGACAGAATGAGGTATCCCAGCGCAGAAACCGAGATCAAAGCCATGAAGGAAAGGACATAGGGCACCCAGGAAGCCACGTGGCACTTTGCCTGCTCCATTTCTGTGGGTGATTTATCAGAGGAGAAACAGAATTATGATTTCATGAGAGGAAAATGTTATGTCACTCTGCAGGGGAGAGAGTAGTACTTTGTACTGTCTGGTACTGCAAAAATGGTTGTGGGAATTATCATCCTTTGTGGAACAGAGCAGGTGGTTCCATGTGTTTAAGCAGAAGCTGAAAGGGCAGAACAGATAGCAGTATATCAATAGAGAACCAGCGAGAGACTGTGGGAATAAGTTGATCCAGGGGAGATGTCTATGTCATGCAGGTCTTTGAAAAGAGGTAACCAGACCTCCCTGTTCTGTTGGGCAATCTTGGCGTCGGGACCAGCATCCTGAGTGAATGTTACCAGTGGGAATGACGTTACCCATCTTGCTTTTTAAGAAAATGTGGTGTCACCAGGATATAGTATAAAGGAATGTAAGGGTGACTCTGCCACCGGGAAGAACTGTTACATCACTTTCCCTTAAAACTACAGTTGAAGGTCATAGGTTCAAACTTCTCTGTTCCTTATAAGTCCCAAGGGAGGATGTGGGACTTGAGACCCAATATTTACCCATAGTAGGAGTATCTGCTGCTGTATTTGTCTAGTCCTAGTGGTGGCAAGAAATTAACTGTGGGGAGGGATAGCTCAGTGGTTTGAGCATTGGCCTGCTAAACCCAGCGTTGTGAGTTTAATCCTTGAGGGGGGCCACTTAGGGATCTGGGGCAAAATCAGTACTTGGTCCTGCTAGTGAAGGCAGGGTGCTGGACTTGATGACATTTCAGGGTCCCTTCCAGTTCTAGGAGATAGGTATATCTCCATTTTTTTAAATTTTATTTTAGCATTATTACTGACAAACAGGCAATATTTTAGCTTTGTGCAAGAGGCAAAGTTGCAGCACTGGAATCTGAGAGTCCTTGATACAACTCCCAAAAGGGACAGATTCCTCACAAACGCTTTAGACTTAATATTTTACGTAGGCACACCTATCTGAGACACCTCTGAATCCTTTCAGAGCTCCACTGATTAGACAGAGCTCTGTGTACTGAGTATGTGTTGGCTTTGAAGTTCTGCAAGGACCATGATGCAGTGGTGGGCAACCTCTGGGACTGGACTGCTGCAGGGGGTCAGTGGCTGGGTCTGGGCCGAGGAGACACTGTATCGAGTCCTGTTGTTCTTGCCGGGGTTGAAGACACACAAGCAGGGTTAAGACTAAACTGCAGCTGACAACTTGTTAGCGCTGACTGAGCCCTCGCTCATGGACTCCGTCTCCACAGCTAGGCATTGGGAGCAGAAGCAGGAAACTCAGTGATGCAGCAGGTCTGAATTTGGCTTACAGACAATTGAGGAAAGAGCAAGTTCCCCCTGGGCTATTGCTCTCTAATATAATAACCAGTGCTGCCAGCTAATACTGTGAAACCTAAGCTGGTCACAATACAAAATTGCCTCACTCCTTGGTTCACCTGGACTGCTTTGCAGTCCTTACAAAGTGCTGGCCTGAACTCCTGCTCACTCACTTACACCTGCGCAAGAGAGGGCCCAGGACTATATAAGCTTAAGGCAGAGTGTGCACTCAGGGATGGGGTGGTTCTGGGTAAAATGCCACATGAGTGTTGGTTAGGTTTATGTTGCAACTTGCTGTTGAAAATTGCAGCCATTAGCTGTTCTATTGTGTGTTGTTAGGATAAGTTTTAAGTAGAATTGTGTTGGGCTTTTTGGGGGTGTTTATTGCCATTATTTACATTTTTGTTCCTGGAGGTGACCTAGCTACACCCACAGGTGTATATCAGGGGTTCTCAAACTGGGGGTCGGGACCCCTCAGGGGGGTCGCGAGGTTACTACATGGGGGATTGCGAGCTGTCAGCCTCCACCCCAAACCCTGGTTTTTCTCCAGTATTTACAATGGTGTTAAATATATTAAAAGGTGTTTTTAATTTATAAGGGGGGGTCACACTCAGAGGCTTGCTACGTGAAAGGGGTCACCAGTATAAAAGTTTGAGATCCACTGGTGTATACAGTGCCTGTCCAGGTGGAGGCACTGCCAACTATAAATATTCATAGGAGTAAGAGGACTACTACGGATGGGTGACTAGAAGATTCCCACCTAATTCTCCACCTCAGCTGGGACCCCCAGGATTTCCATTATCCTTAATGATCATAGGCACCCAGACCACAGGAGAGAGTTGCCTACTCCCAAGTAACCTGGGAAGGAAATGGGGGTTACATTTAAAATGTTATGGCTGAACAGCAAATTTGGGAGGGAATAACTGTGGTGTCTGGAGCTATAAAACTACGATGCCTTTGTTTTCTGTGTATTGCCTGTTTACATGTCAAAGAAATCTATTCAATGCAGAAAGAGCAACCATTTCACTTTCAGACTTGCTGCAGCCTGTTACAGCCTGTTACATTCTGGACTCTCACATGGGGACTTTACTTTTGTTCGTTCTTGTTGTCTTCAGATCAAAAAATTATGGTTTGTATATAGGAAAAAAACACATAACTGTAAGAAGATCCCTTCCCTCCATAAACTCATCCTTGGCTCTGCTAATATACTGAAATACATAAGCATTCAGTTAATGTTCTACACTTCCTCAGCCCTTTCAACTGAAAATAAATACCCATTTGTCTTAAAAAAAAAATAGAAAAACATACAATACCTTTCACCACCAATATGGTGCCTTGGCTCGACACACAATTGGGCTCGTAATTTTCTAGAATGCTCCCTCTACAGACATATAAACCAGTGTCATTTTTCTGCAACCGGTGCAGCGTTATCCTTACTTCTGTCTTGAGAAGGGAGATCTCGATGCGGTCTTTGTAGTGAAAGTTTACGGTAAGGGTACTACCATTATTTGTGATGTAGAGCACTTCCGTGGCATTTACAACTTCTTTTTTCAAATACATCCCTACTAGCATCCCCTTGGTAGTAACGGAGCAGGTTATGTTGACTGACTCTCCTTCATTAACCATGAGAATAGCTGGCTCCTGTGTAACATCTGCGTGCAGAGAGGAGGAAAGGAAAATATGTTATTACCATGCGGCTGACTGGGAACTGTTTGAGGCTAGAGGGAGGGTGGCCTCGCTGTAGCAAACTCTTCCAATTACAAAACACCCCTCTGCTCCAGAGCCAGGTGTCTTTGCCATACTCTTTGTAACAGAGCGTGCTGGCCCTTCAAGGGCGGGCACCATCTACCACTGTTTACAGTTCCAGAGCTATATCAAGGGAATTCTGGGACTTGTAGTTCAGGCACTGTTACATTTGCAGGCCTGAGGGCAAGGCTTGATGGGAGACGAAGCAGGATATAAAAGGCCAAACCACTTTCTTAGTTTAAAAAGAGACCTGGCGGGGACAGGGAGCATTTGGGAGTCCACCCACTGGGGGACCTGAAGGGGAACAGCAGTAATTTTTAGGCCTCTCCAAGCAAGAGCCTGAGGAGGGGCAATAGCTGTCTGGAACACGTACAGCCTAGGGGTGGGACTTATGAACCCCCAACACAAGAGGAAGAGGGTTATCTGCACACCCTATTAATTGGGCTATGGGACTTCCCAGGGAGGAAGCTGTGGTCTGGGAAGGGCGAAGGACTATCTACAGCCCTAGAGGAGAGCTGTGGTATCCTGAGGAGGTGGGGGTGGGTGGGGTCTCCTGTTGGGATATATTTTGTATGGTGATAAACCAAGGCCCAGGAGGGGAAGCTTTGAGTTAGAACTTGAGTCGTTTTGTGAGCAATTACAACAGACCCCTCCCCCCAGAAAGGAAACTGAGGCAGGGCTGCACCTGGAGGATAGACGGGTAAGGTGCACCCTCACCTCATCTAAAAGTGAGAGGTGAACAAATAAGTCTTTTAAAAGCCATTTTCCTTCCGCTGACCATCTTGGAAGCTTATCTCCATTGCCTTTGCCAGGTTCCTGGAGCCAGCTCAGACCTCTCACTCTGGGGTGAACCTGGTCATTTGGAATCAGAATCCAGATGTGTGAATGTGTATCCAGACATTGGAGCCTGCCTTCCCCTACAAATCTGCTCACTCTCCTCACAAGACTGCCCCCCCTCTCCATCAGCAGGCCCAGGCTTCCAGCCTTATCTTGGTTGTCTTCCAGGGGGAGACCCAGTGGCCTTCTGTCTCCCATCCAGTATCTTCGGGGGTTGCTCACTGGCCTGCTTCCCCTCCTGTTTTGTTGGGAGCTGCCACTGGGCAAGGTGAGGGGCCATGGATCTGACTTTACATAGGTCCAGAGGACCCACTATTCCATGCAATGGACTGAAGTAGCAGCTGCAATGGAGGAGCTGATAGCTGCCCAGGGCCTTGGTCCTGTGTTGGGGTGTAGATTTCACCTCCAGGCTCTCCAGCTAAATGCTTGGGTTTTATGTGCTGCCAGTGACTTTCACACCATAATAATAAAAGATACAAAAGTAATCCACAGGACCGGTGTACTGCAGGATTCAGATCAGTAATGTAGATTATAAACAAACACTTGGGGACACAGACTGTGTGCTCCATTACATTTGAACAGTACTGAGGATTCAGTAAACAAGAATCATCATATTACAGATTCCTAGATTTTGAAGGCCAGAAGGGAAAATTACGATATTCTAGTTCTGCCATTCTGCATAACACAGACTATAGATTTTCACCCATTGAGATCTGCTTCAAGGCCATATCTTGTGACTGAGCTAGGGCATTTTTTATTTAAGATGCCCAGTCTGGCAATACACTGTAGAATAATGCTTGCCCCACCCATAAAAAAAAGCTAACAAAACAAAACAAAAACAAAACCCATGTGATTCCCCTGCTGTCCAGTTTTCTCCCAGGCTATGTTGTATAGAAGTGAGTTCAGATCTCAAAGTAGCTACACTTCGTGGGTTTCTTTCAGATCTGGTGCAAACATGTACAAATCAGATCTAGTGACTGATGGCACCAGGCAAATATCTACCGACAGCAGGAACTTCTGAGACTTAATGATCCTGTGAAAGTCAGCCAGTGACCCCGCCTAATAGCTGGCAGTCCTTATGGCAACCAGTGGCCACTAGGGAGAAGCAGACACCTCACGTACACAGCACCCTGAACTTTTGAACTGCCTTCTGTCTCCTGCCTTGAGACAGTGGGAGCTGGTCCCAAACCGGTTTTCCCTGACCAGATAGCAGAAGTGTAGGGTCCGGTAGCCACCAATCAAATGTTAACACGACCGGAGCCTGTGTTTGGAGTGTATAAAAGATCTTTGGTTTTTGTGTAAGTTAGAGTCTTTGTACCAAGGTGCAAAACTCTCCTTTCTTCTGCAGAATAAAGTAACCTCTTTGTTCCTTATCCCTGTCTGGCTGTTATTGGCTCTCAGCTAGGTGGACCCGATATTTCGGTAACAATCCCAAACTACAATAGCACACTACTAAATAAAGAATTTTCTCTCATTATTTTTTAAATTAAATATGATCAGGTTTGGGCTGATATTCACAACTTAAATCCTCTGAAGTTGCCCAATCTTCTTATTTCAAGTATCTTTGCAGTGTATTGTCTAATAGCATATATGTGGTTACGATAGTCATGTAAATTCCTGCATGTCACAAACCATGGAATATATTTCAAACCATAGAATCATAGAACTGGAAGTGACCTCGAGAGGTCATCTAGTCCAGTTCCCTGCACTCAAGGCAGGACTAAGTATTATCTAGACCATCACTGACAGGTGTTTGTCCACCCTGCTCTAAAAAATCCCCAATGATGGAGATTCCACCACCTCCCTAGGCAATTTATTCCAGCGCTTAACCACTCTGACAGTTAGGAAGCTTTTCCTAGTGTCCAACCTAAACTGCCCTTGCTGCAATTTAAGCCCGTTGCTTCTTGTCGTATCCTCAGAGGTTAAGAAGAACAATTTTTCTCCCTCCTCCTTGTAACAACCTTTTATGTACTTGGAAACTGTTATGTCCCCTCTCAGTCTTCTCTTCTCCAGACTAAACAAACTCAATTTTTTCAATCTTCCCTCATAGGTCATGTTTTCTAGACCTTTAATTATTTTTGTTGCTCTTCTCTGGACTTTCTCCAATTTGTCCACATCTTTCCTGAAATGTGGCGCCCAGAACTGGACACAATCCTCCAGTTGAGGCCTAATCAGCGCGGAGTAGAGCGGAAGAATTACTTCTCGTGTCTTGCTTACAGTACTCCTGCTAATATATCCCAGAATGATGTTTGCTTTTTTTGTAACAGCGCTACACTGTTGACTCATATTTAGCTTGTGATCCACTATGACCCCCAGATCCCTTTCCGCAGTACTCCTTCCTAGGCCGTCATTTAGCCATTTTGTATGTGTGCAACTGACTGTTCCTTCCTAAGTGGAGTAATTTGCATTTGTCCTTATTGAATTTCATCCTATTTCCTTCAGACCATTTCTCCAGTTTGTCCAGATCATTTTGAATTTTAATCCTATCCTCCAAAGCACTTGCAACCCCTCCCAGCTTGGTATTGTCCGCAAACTTTATAAGTGTACTCTCTATGCCATTATCTAAATCATTGATGAAAATATTGAACAGAACTAGACCCAGAACCAATCCCTGCGGGACCCCACTCGTTATGCCCTTCCAGCATGACTGTGAACCACTAAGAAGTACTCTCTGGGAACGATTTTCCAACCAGTTATGCACCCACCTTATAGTAGTTCCATCTAGGTTGTATTTCCCTAGTTTGTTTATGAGAAGGTCATGCGAGACAGTATCAAAAGCCTCACTAAAATCAAGATATACCACATCTACTGTTTCATCCCATCCACAAGGCTTGTTACCCTGTCAAAGAAAGCTATCAGGTTGGTTTGACACGATTTGTTCTTGACAAATCCATGCAGACTGTTATTTATCACCTTATTATCTTCTAGGTGTTTGCAAATTGATTGCCTAATTCTTTGCTCCATTATCTTTCTGGGTACAGAAGTTAAGCTGACTGGTCTGTAATTCCTCAGGTTATCCTTATTTCCCTTTTTATAGATGGGCACTATATTTGTTCTTTTCCAGTCTTCTGTAATGTCTCCCATCTTCAATGACATTTCAAAGATAGTATCAGAGGGGTAGCCGTGTTAGTCCGGATCTGTAAAAAGCAACAAAGAGTCCTGTGGCACCTTATAGACTAACAGATGTATTGGAACATAAGCTTTCGTGGGTGAATACCCACTTCGTCAGACACATGTAATGGAATTCCATCAGCTCAGGATTAAACAAAGACTGTGAATGGCTAGCCTCATGTTCACACCTCAACTGCTAGAAGAGGGCCTCATCCTCCCTGATTGAACTAACCTCGTTATCTCCAGACTGATTCTTGCCTGCATATTTATACCTGCCTCTGGAAATTTCCATTACATGCGTCTGACGAAGTGGGTATTCACACACGAAAGCTTATGCTTCAATACGTCCGTTAGTCTATAAGGTGCCACAGGACTCTTTGTTGCTTTTTTCAAAGATAATTGCTAATGGCTCAGATATCTCCTCCGTCTGCTCCTTGAGTATTCTAGGATGCATTTCATCATTAAGCAAAGTGGCCCAAATTCTAATCAGAACAAAACCAGTGGAAATCTATATTCTGCACTTGTGGATGACACTCCTCAACCCATACCAATGGTTTCATTATTTCCATAATACAAAAGTGTTTCAAAGGGTGAAAGTAGAGGGGGAACTACAAAGATACAAGCAAAATAAGTGGCACTGACAAAATGTGTGTGCTACAAAGTTCTTATACTATAGCCACTTGATTGGACTGATTTGCAGAATTCATTCTTTGGCTCCAATGTATGTGAGTGACTGAGTTACCCCAAACTCTCAGTAAGAAATACTTCATCTCGCAGCACCCCAACACTATCACATATTCCCTCTTTATGCACAGACAGAGGTACTGCAGGGGAAGAAAAGCAAGTGAACTTAAAGTAATAAATCATCTGTACAAAAATTATTTTCAGTTGTATGAGTCCTACTGTAACAAATGGTCTGAAGAGTTAAAAAGGTTCCAAGAAATCTCTGTTAAACATAGTTGGGGTTTTATCCTTGCGGTTGCTGGCTGAAATATATCACCTGAAGCGTATTTTCTTTTGACTAAAAAATACTATGACACACAAAACAATCCTACCGTAGTTGAAATGGGCTGGGAAATACCAAATTCAGTCTCAGAAATTTTCAGAAAACTTCTGAAACTTTTGTTTCCTTTTAAACCAACCCACCTCTCCCCAGTCAGCGGTTGATAATAACCTCTATTAACACCCAGAGAGTACATTTGCAGGAAATAACAATGTTATAAACCCTTCTCCAAGCAAGTTTGGTAAAGAACTTCATGACCTTGCTTTCCATAACATAAAGGCCTTGCAAAAATGTATGTGCAAATACCACAATTGCAGGCACCAACTAGGTGTGTGTGCAAACAAATAACAAGGTAGGCTAGGGTTTCTCAGCACCTATATATACACCGTGTGGTGGAGACCTGGTGGAATTTGGTGGATAATACGTTTTCTGTAAGAGTGATGAAAAGGCTCTATCTACGCTCGTAGCCAAATCATCTTCAATACTAGTTGAAAGGAATCCTAGGGGACCCATTGTTACTCACCAGCCATCGTGAACAGCAGGTCACTTGCCCAGATTAGAAGGACCCCAAGCCAAATTTGGATTTAACAGACTGAGCCATTGGAGCTATAATATTCCAAAACAATGTTAAAACTTGAATCTTCACTACATACCTTTCTGGGCTGGGGTACCCTGGAAAAGCAGGAAGAGCAGAAACGCAGCTGGAAGAGCAGGTGTCCAGGGCATTTTCACAAACCCTTGGAGCTCGATTTCTGTGCTACTGTGTAAAATCCCACCCAACGTCAAGTGAAGAAAGGCAGAGTTTGATGAACTGTTTCTCCTGTGACGCTGAGCCAGTGACAGCTGGCTGTTAACCACATCACTAACAGAGTAGCACAAACACCACTGCATGAGGTAGTTTTGAAAAAGTGCTGACGAGGGGGAAGAAAACCCAAGCCATCGATGTTTGTAGGGCTCAGTTTGGCCAGGCACTGAGCTCTCTTGACTCCCACAGAAGTTAGCTAGAGCACAGGTCTCCCTGCACCACACAGGAGTGCTCAGAGCCTTGCAGGTTTGTGCCATTGGAGGGCCACATTCCACCTTGCTGGAATAGGTGAGGCTCCACTGACTTCAGTGAGTCTTGCACCCACTTACACCAGGGCTGAATCCGGTTCAGGTTATTCCCACATCATCTAATGTACAAGGTCAGATGGTTCACTCCACTTTCATTCCCACTTCTGCATCCTTTTCAATGTCTATTGCTGTTGTGACAAAGTCAGGCCGGACGGCTGCAGGAGGGTCTGGGAAAACAGGTATGTTAGTCCTAGAATGCTAAAGGCCCTTTTTCCGACAAGCTGGGAAGGGGTTACTTCAGATCAATTAGGGACACCTGAGTCCAATTAAGGGCTGCCTGAAACCTGTTAAAATCTCTCTCATGGGGTGGGGGTGGAGAGACAAACTGCTGCAAGCTGGAGGCAGCAGGGAAATTGGCTTCTCCAGTGTGAGAGACTGCGCTCCTCCCCATAGGGGAGACACCCAAAACCCAGTGCCTGTTTAGGGGAAGGACTGACACCCCCGGGCCAGTGACAGGACAAGGCCTGCCCCATTGAGGGGGCCAGGGAAAGGTATTCCCTTTTTGTTTTGGTGCTTTATAGACTTGTTCCCCTTGTTTGGCAGAGGAGCACTCCTCAGGCCTGCCCCGAGGACTACCGGGAAGGCTCTGAGAAACAAACCCTGAAGAGGGAAGACAGACACACTCCAGAGTGGGGGCTGATTTACCCCAGGCCCTGTCACTGCCAGAGGAGGGAGTGCTAAGCCCGGCGAGGTAGAAGGGGTGCCTTGCACACTGTACATGCAGGAACGCTGAGTTCTGGCAAGGTCATAAAACAGGGAAGTGTTTGGCCACTGAAAGGGAAACAAAGTCCAATTTTTATTAAATCAGCATTTCACTAGAGAAATCTGCACTCATTGGTATGGACAAGAGGCAGATCTGTTGCTAGGTAAAGACCAAAGCCACCTCCTGTCTGACAGCCCCTGCACTGTTAAGGAGTTTGAAAGTCTTGGGCAGGGCTGGCTCCAGGCATCAGCCGACGAATCACGTGCTTGGGGTGGCACCTTGTAAGGGGCGGCCAATCTTGGGGTGGCGGGGGGCACTCAGGGATTTTTTATTTTTTTTTGGTTCGGCGAGGCAGCGCTCAAGGTTTTTGTTGTTGTTGTTGTTTTTGTTTTGGCCGGGCGGCGCTCAGGGGGGTGGGTTGTTTTTGTTTCGGCGGTGTGGCGCGGCGCTGGGGGTGTGTGTGTTTCGGCGGCGCGGCACTCGGGGGGGAAGGGGGTGTTTCGGCGGGGCGGTGCTCTTTTTTTTTTGCTTGGGGCGGCAAAAAAGTTAGAGCCGGCCCTGGTCTTGGGGCAGGAAAGCATCCAGCTGGAGCAGAGGGAAACAATCCCATAGTTGGGACTCGCCTTCCAGATGATCTCACGGTATCCTCTCGCACTGAGGATACCCCTCTGGGGAGCAGGCAGGGACCCCAGTAATTAGCAAGAGACATGCAATAGTAGAGGTGGATTTGATTATTAGAAATATAGATAGTTGGGTTTGTAATTACCGGGAGAACCATGTAGTAAATTGCCTACTGGGGGCGAAGGAGTGGACTTCACGAGACATCTGGATAGGCTTATAGGTAGTGCTGGGGAGGAACCAGTGGTCATGGTACATGTAGGTACCAGTGACACAGAGAAAAGTAGGACAGAGATCTTGGATGCCAAATTTAGGCTGCTAGAGGAGAGATTAAAGTCCAGGACTTCCAAGGTAGCATTCTCTGAAATGCTGCCATTTCCATGCGCAGGGCCGGATAGACCAGCAGAACTGCAGGGTCTCAATCTGTGGATGAGATGATGGTTTAGGGAGGAAGGATTTAGGTTTATTAGGAACTGGGAACCTTTTGGAGAAGGAGTAGCCTATACAGGAAGGATGGGCTCCCCCCAAACCAAAATGGAACCAGATTTCTGGCATGTAAAATTAAAAAGGTTGTAGAGGATAATTTTTTTAACTAAGGGGTTGGGAGAAAGCCGACAAATGCAGAAGAGTACATAGTTTGGGTGGAGACATCCCTTAGGGAAGAATTTATTAAAGGGAAACTTTAAAGGTAGGAGCTAGCTACTGAGGAACAGTCAAACATAAAAAAGTCCCATTTAAATATACCACATGAAGGCAAGCAACTAAATATTGACAATTGCTAGGAGCAGCTAGTCCTGGAACCCAGGAGCAGACAGGCAATTCCTGATTTAGTTCTAAGTGAAGCACAGGAACTTGTCCAGGAGGTAACTTCAGCTGAGCCACTCGGTAATAGGAACTGAAATGTAATTAAATACAGCATGCTGGGGTGGGGGTGGAGGAATATTTTAAAAAACAACCCATCACGGTAACATTTAACATTCAAAATGGGACCTACACAAGAATGAGGACACTAGTTAGAGGGAAATTAAAAAGAGCACTCACAAGGGTAAAATGCATGCAAGCGCATGCAGACTACTTAAAAACACCATAATAGAGGGCCAGACTAAATGTATACATCAAATCAAAAATGACAGTTGGAGGACCAAAAGAATGCCACCATAGCTAAACAGCAGAGTAATGGAGGCCATTAGAGGCCAAAAGACATCCTTTAAAATTTGGAAGTCAAATCCTAATAAGGAAAATAAGAAGGAGCACAGACTCTGGCAAGTAAACTGTAAAAGTACAATAAGACAGGCCAAGAAAGCATTTGAGAAGCAACTTACTATAGATGCAAAAACTAACAGTAAGAATTGTAAGTATATCAGAAGCAGGAAGCCTGCCAAACAGGTAGTAGGGCCACTAGATGACAAAGGTATTCAAGGGGCACTCAAAGGCCATCACAGAAAAGCTAAATTCATAATTTGTATGGGCCTTTACTGCAGAGGATGAAGGGGAGATACCCACATCAGAGCTATTCTCTTTGAGTAACAAATTTGAAATACTGATGTACACAAATTGATGTGTCAGTAGAAGAGGATTTAGAGCAAATCAATAAGTTAAACAGTAGTAAGTCACCAGGACCAGATGGTGTTCATCAGAGAGTTCTGAAGGAAGTTAAATATGACATTGCAGAACAACTAACGGTGGTATGCGACCTATCCCTGAAATCAGCGTCTGAACCAGGTGACTGGAAGGTAGCTAATTTAATGCTGATTTTTGAAAAGGGCTCTAGAGAATATTCTGGCAATTACAGGCTGGTAAACCTAATTTTAGTACTGGCAAATTGGTAGAAATTATAGTAAAGAACAGAATTATCAGACATGTAGATGAACACAATTTGTTGGGGAAGAATCAACACAGTTTTTGTAAAGGGAAGTCATGCTTCACCAAATCCTTTGATGGAGTCAACAAGCAAGTGATAAGGGCGAGCTAGTCAATATAGTGTACTTGGATTTTCAGAAAGCCTTTGACATGGTCCCGCATCAAGGGTCTTAAGGAAACTAAGTAGCCATGGCCGAAGAGGGAAGGTCCTCTCATGGATCAGTAACTGGCTGAAAGACAGGAAACAAAGGGTAGGAATAAATGGTCATTTTTTCACAATGGAGAGAGGTGAACAGTGGGGTCCTCCAAGAATCTGTACTGGGATCCCATGCTGTTTAACATATTCATTAAAGATCTGGAAAATGGGGTAAACAGTGAAGTGGCAAAATTTTCAGATAACTAGCTTGAATAATTTTGTAAGTCCAAAGAGGACTGTGAGGAGTTACAAAGGGATTTCACAAAACTGAATGTCTGGGTAACAAAATGGCAGTTGAAATTCAGTGTTTATATATTTGGCATATGCAATTGGGTCAAGCTAAGCCGCAGTGGTCTTATCAATGATGTTTGAAGCACAAAGACCTCCAGGAAGTTGAGTCATTTTTCATCCTCAACAATATGTGTCATGGTTTGTGGCTGCTCACACTGTCATAGTGGACTGTCTCTAAAATGCTAATGAAATTCTGCTGCAGCACAAATTCCATGTCCGGTACGAAACCTGTTCAGAAGCCTCCATTTTTTCGCAGTCAATCAAACCCAGGTTGACGTTAAGTGGGGTCTGAGACAAGATAATTATTTGTCACTTTCTCTGCGGACCATGAAGCTCACCATGTGTCCTCTACTGTAAATCCCTCACCCAGTTAATTTATCCACAGCGGACACCGTGAGGGCAGAAGACCATGTGGTGGATTAAACAAGTCTTTAATTAATGGTAAATGTGGCATATCACGCAATTTCATCACAAGCTTTGCTATGCTTTCCTCTCTTTGAACACTGGGAAGAGCAATATTTCAGAGAATCGGTAATCATGGTAGAGGAGTAGATTTAAGTGTGCCTGAAATAATACACATAATTCAATGTTGATAAGTGAAAAGTGATGCACAAGGAAAAATAATCCCAACTATATAAACACAATGCTGGTTCGGAGTTAGCTGTTATCACCCAAGAAAGAGATCTTGGAGTCACCATGGATAGTTTGCTGAAAACTTCTGTTCAATGCACAGCAGCAGTCAAAAAGGTTAACAGTATGTTAGGAACTATTAGGAAAGAGACAGAAAATACCCTAACGCCACCATATAAATCCATGCTGCTCATGCCTTCAGTACTATGTCCAGTTCTGGTCACCCCATCTCAAAAAGGATACAGTGGAACTGGAAAAGGTTCAGAAATGGACAAAAAAGATGATCGAGGGTGGGGTGAATCCTAGTCATATCTCCTGTGCATGTCAGCCCAGATTTTTAAAGGTATTTAGCCTTCTAAATCCCTTATCTTTTGTTCCACTCAGCATTGCAAGTTGTAAATCCCATTTTCAAAAGTGACTGAGGCACTCATCTCATCTCACCTTTATTCCTGGCTATGTGGAAGAAGTTTTGGCAGCTTCCTAATGACTTTTCATTTTTTAAATTAACCTGTGGGCCAAATGCTCACATGCTCTGTGGCTTGCATTTTCGGGATGGGGTGGGGCTGGGGCTTCCACTGAAATTCAAGAGGAGTTGAGTACCTTGGTCTTTATGAAAATACTAGCTTATGTGCAGGTGGTGTGAAATCCCCCAGTGCTGATGGCCAGCCTAGGCCTCTGCCCCACTTAAATCCCATTGAAGACCTCTTTTGAAGACTTAAGGGTGCATAGACCTCATACTGGTCCTCCACATGGGGAATTTCACCCCCAAAGTGGGTATGGGTGACAGACGTGTATCCCTCTGTGACACCCTGGCACCCCCATATTCACCACTATCATGTAATTAGGATATGTTTTGTACAACGTATGCCTTGTGAGGCATCATTCTAAATTCTTGATCAGCTAGACATTAATATGTCATTGTATGTGCTATCGTCGTATGTGAAGTTATAAAGTTTGGCTATGTATGTGTGACTGAAACATGTTCTGAGGTTGAAAACACCCACAAGCAGCCTTTCAGGTACAACAGTAAAAAGGCCAAACAATGTTAATGGCTTATTGAGAAAATGCACACAAGCACAAGGATTACCCCAGGAACAGTGTACAATAGAAACCTCTCAGAGAGAGCACTACACAATGGGAACTGTTTGACCCAGGTCACAACAAAAGAGCTTTCCAGCAAGTGGGAAGAAGATATAAAAGGGGGAAATGACAGCATGATGTTACCTCACTCTCCCTACAACAACACACCTGGAAACATCTGAGGAACAAGGACTGAACTGTGGGAGGTGATGGTCCCAGGCTAAGGGATTGCTAGCCTGTGTATGAAAACCTGGGAAAGCCAAGCTGCAAAGCCAAGGCAACTTGTGCCTTAAGAATCTGCCAGCCTATTTATCACTCAGGGTGAGAATTTGCTAATTCATATCTTACCTAATATGTTAAGCTCAGTTTGCATTTTTTGTTTATTTGCTAGATAATCTGCTTTGATCTGTTTGCTGTCCCTTATAATCATTTAAAATCTACCTTTTGTAGTTAATAAACTTGTTTTTGTTTTGTCTAAAACCAGTGTGTGGAAATCCTAACTGGGGGCAGAAAGGTGTTGCATATCTTCCTCCACATTGAGGGAGGGGGCGAATTTCATGAGTTTACGCTGTACAGTTCCCTGTGCAGTGCAAGATGGTATGATTTTGGATTTACCCTTCAAAGGGGGGGGGGGGTGCACTTGAGTAACTGGACAGTTCCTTAGCTGAGCCTTCCCATGCAGAGCTGATCTCAGCATCTGTGTGAAGCTGCAGCTGGGTGTGTCTCTACCTGTATGTGTGCTGGAGGGGGACTTGAGAGCCTGTCACCGCAGTACAGTGTAAAGGGAGCCCAGGCTGGTGGGTCAGGCGGGCTCAGTGTTACCCCGGTTCCAAGTAGCACACCGGGGGGAACCTCCTAAATCCTGGCAGACAATTTTGCCAGGACTCTGGGCTCTTGTCACATGTAGGCGAGGATGTGAAGACGTTGCTGCACGTGGGGCTGAAAATTCCACATGTAGTCTCTGTATTCTGTCAGATGGTTTGCTGGACCCACAAGTAGAGCCAGCTCCAGCCGGTTTGGTTACGCAGCAAGAGCTTGAGACACTGAGGTATCAGCACACTCGGTGCTCATTGCTGACCTGACTCACTCTCCCATCTCCATCCGTGACTATAGGCTTATTACGGCTCCTCGCTTGCAGAAATGATGCTTGCATTGGGCACAGTTCTTCTGCACATGTGGAACGTGGCCATGGCCTTAGCTCATCCCTTTTCTCCATGACTAAGCCTCCTATCATCTCTGCCTAGACAGAGCTGTGGAACACTGGCAGAGCGTCGTGCAGTTCCTCTCTCTGGACTCAAATGACAGAGCACATGGGTGTGCTCCATGACAGCCACCATTTTGCCAGATATGTTCAACCTAGCACTCTGAATTTAGCCTTTGTCTTTTCTATCCTGCCCTAAACATCCCTGCACAGCTTATGCTGCGGGGCATTCAATCAATATTTCAAAGGTATTGTTATGGTCAGAAAGTGAAACTACATTCACTGGTTGTTGTTTCCTAAGTCTGCTAGGTGTACTAGACTTTACTATTGTCTGCTCTGCAGAGCCGGTACTGCTGCAGGAGATCAAACCGTGCTCTGTTCCACTTGGTGCAATTCCTGGCTCAGCGCCAATTCCCATTTCGTTATGTATGAAACAGGATTACTCTAGACTGCAAGCTGAGCTAGCAGTGGTGTCAGAAAGGAAAATCTTGCTTGGTAAGCTGAGCTAGTCTAGGTTGGAAATATGGAATTTATGATACAAGATTCAAACAAGTGAAAACAGGTAGGTTGGTAGGTAGATAGCATGGCCTTTCATTCTAGCTATGTAAAGGTAGAAGTGTGACTGTATGAAGAAGGGGGGTGAATTGTTTAGGGTGATCCAAGCTGGTACAACTAAGAATAATGGGATGAAGCTGAGAAAAGGGAAAACATTCCTTACAATAAGGTTTAATAGTCTCCTGAGTTAGAGAAATCAATGCCCTGAGTAATTTAAAACTAGACTGGACAGAGTCTGGAGAGCAACCCAGAACGGCCAGGAGGAGCAGGGTTTTAGACAGGATGGTCCTCATGATCTTTGCAGTTCTATAAAGACTGAGCTGTCATTTTCACAGATGCTTTTCACACCACAGCTGCCTTTGAAGCCGCAGCAGCTTTGTGATTCACAGCGATAGATATATGGTGAGCTAGGCTACATTTGAGAAGGTGGTCTGGCAGCTTTCCATGTACCTGCCCCAAAAGACTCCTGAAACCTATTAAAAACAATTTTTAAACCATTTTAAAACAATTTTTAGTCTTCTTTGCAACTATAATAATTAAGACAGAAATCAAAACGGTGACTTCAAAATCCTGTCTGGTTAAAACCTTCTGTTCAGTCAGCAGACAGACAGAATTCAGAGACTAAAAACATCGAGAAATAATTTCCCACTTGCCAGTGAGTTGATTTAATGTTTATGTGAAAATCTTTCATATCATTGAGTAGATTGGGTGCTAAAATGACACCACAGCCAGGAATTCTCATTTTAGCAGAAGACATTGATCCATTGCATTATAAAACAAAGCAACTTGTATTTGTGTTTTGATTAGTTATTTACAGGATTGGTTAAAGGGGCACAGAGCCAAGTAGTTTAGTTCAAAACTTTCTATACTTTGGAAGTTGCACATTATGGCCTTGGTCCTACAGGCTTCTCATCATCACCAGGGGAGTTGAGGGTGTCGGACATCATACAGGGGAGACCTATTAGCAGATGTCCTTTGATTATTGCCCTTGTTTCTGGTATGAATAGCAAGCCCTGAGGAACTAAAAAATATTCCATTGTCTGTCTCCTACTGTAGGTGTCTTGCATAGCTATAGCTGCATATGGGTGGACTGCCAGCCCCATCTCTCTTCCCTGCTATGGGCACCTCCTAGCAAGGCTCAGCATGAGTGCTCGGTGCCTTTCCCAGGCATGCCCCCCTCAACCACACTCAGCCCCACTCTCACCGTGGCTGAAATCCGGGAGGGAGGGGCAAATGACCCCACATGACACTCCCCCCCCTCCACCACCACACACACACATATCACCTCAGCTCCCTGCTATGTGAGATACAGGTGAAGGGAAATCAAGACTCCTCCATGAACAATCATGGGCTAGCAGCCTGTCCCTTCCTCGCCCACAACCGCAGTTACCTGCTTGGCAGTAGGTGTCCAGAGCCCTCTCTGGCCTGGGCCCTGCCCGCAGCGGGGAAACAATGGGGGCAAGTTGGTGCCAGCTTGAAGCAGGTGTGGATGGTACAGGGGGAGC
The DNA here is from genome assembly GCA_003942145.1 of Platysternon megacephalum. Taxonomy (NCBI): domain Eukaryota; kingdom Metazoa; phylum Chordata; order Testudines; family Platysternidae; genus Platysternon; species Platysternon megacephalum. The sequence continues at coordinate 40,958 of QXTE01000220.1, read as the reverse complement.
AGGAAAGGGGCCAGAGGCAACACATGGGGCAGTCACGTGCCCCCCAAAACCTTTAAATTGCCCCCCCACCATCAAGAGTTATGGTTCATTTCTGGCTCGGAGTGCATCAGATTCAACAAGCTCATCTCTCAGGTCCCAATCCTGCACTGTGATCTCATTGTGTCCACGTGGAGCCCATTGACATCAGCTGGGCTTTGTACAGGCGCTGCAGTCTGCCTACATGGGTCACAGTGCAGGATTGGGGCTTCATTTGGTGCAGCTCCCCCGCGNTGCATCAGATTCAACATGCTCATCTCTCAGGTCCCAATCCTGCACTGTGATCTCATTGTGTCCACGTGGAGCCCATTGACATCAGCTGGGCTTTGCACAGGCACTGCAGTCTGCCTACATGGGTCACAGTGCAGGATTGAGGCTTCATTTGGTGCAGCTCCCCCGCGCCTCGGGAAAAAGTAATAAAGTTGTGCGGGTGCGTGAGCACCCAGTGGAGGCAACACGCCAACACCCAGGCAGGAATCCGAGCCCTGATCTCACGCAGTGTTAACCTCTGTGTTGGACATAAAGAAAACACTGTCATGGCTTTTGTAAATACATAACTGTCAGGATGGGAACATTTGAGACCTAACCCACTGGCCAATGTGCCCTTTCCAGCCATATGAAAGTTCAAAACCTTATGGAAAAGAATATATAATATTCTTATCACTGATACTGCAAAATTAATTCAAAAGGATTTCTTACAGAAATAAACCACAAGTAATTAGTGTTGCCATGAAGTAAAAAAATGTCAAGAAAGAAAATGCTATCCACAGACAGAGACAAAACTAGAGCTAATTTTGGAACACAAGCTTCTGTGGCAACTTGAGTGAAAAAAGGATAACTTTGGTTCACATTTTTAAAATGTCACTAATGGAAATTCCATTAGAAAATTTTTATCTGGTTTCTACTGATTCTGCTGGCAAAACAGTTTTGGCACAGAACAATACTCATATTATTGGCACAGAGAAATAGTTTCATTATTGGGCTACTGATGTCTGGCCCAGCCCTAGAAACCAATATAGACCAACTGAAAGATTCAAAAAGAGCCAACTGGAATTGCCATTACGGGTTTGATGCTCCAGAATCTGAAAGGACAGTGTCAGTCTTTGCTTTGCATTACCTTTGGCTCTATACACATGACATTCTATGTACGTAAAATACACTATAATTTCAGATACGCCTTTGGCCTTAATTAACAGAAAGAATGAATCAGCATAGCAATGATAAGAAGAGCCACCTCTTTGATTAACATTCCTGAGACGAACCCAATGGATACCTGGTCATGGGATTGCCAGCTGTTTGCATAGGTTTGGATGGAATTTTGTATCTGCAGCTTCCTGCCCTGAAGAAGCTAGGTCCTGGGCCTAATAACTGGTTTAAAACTCAGCCAGAGGAGGTGTGACAGGGTACTACTAATAGCACCCTGGTCACTGAGTTTGCTGCAGCACTGGCAAGAGCGCAGGATTAATTGAAGCCAATTAGACACTTTCTGTTGGGGGATTATGAGCCCCTGGGTGCTATTCACTGGGCTAATGAGGTAATTGGGAGGCTGTAAATGGAAGGAATAGGAAGAAAGGGGAGCTCAGAGGGTGAGCCTGGGCTGAGGAGTGAAGGTGGCATGGAAGTCTCCTCTTGCTATAACCCTGCACTGAAATCCTCACAGCGTGTAAAGAAAGAATAAATGCACCCCTGGTGAAAGGGTAACGGCTGGGCATGTGTGTGTGACTGTGAGTCGACACAAACTGGCCTGGAGGTACGGTACACTGGGCAGGGACAGAGGCACCCAGTGACAGGAGGACGAATAGTCTCACAAATCCTCCCACCTCCAGGTTCTAACACACCCATGTGCAGGCCCTTGTGTCGCTGGTGGGTAACTGGAGTGTCACGGGAATATAGGCTCAGCCCAGTGGCCCATCAAGGCTAGTGTTTCACCTCTAATAGCAACTACTAGTGAACGCTTCAGAGGACGACAAACCAGCATCTCCCAAACATGAACTAGTTATCTAGGACAAGGTTCTCTGGCATCCTAGGCAGCTGTATGTCTACTTGGGGAGAAGTTGTTTAAGCCTGGTGGGTACTACAATTCCTAGCAACCACTGGTGCAACTTTCAATTGAGTTTATTTAAACAAGGGTTTCAAAAGGCCTGGCCTTTCCCCAGAGAGCATTTGGAAAAAATTACTAAAATCTGGCCCTATGGGAATCTCCCACAGCTTTTCAGCCAGAGGGAGGAAGGCAGGTATCTCTGTGTCTTTCAACATAGCAAGACGTTTGGATAAAATCAATGGCCAAGGTTTTTTTCAATGGATGCCTAAAGTTAGTGTCCTAAATCTGTATTTTAATAACCTGATTAAAAGCCTTGATTTTCAAAAGTGCCAAGACCCCAGCAGCACTACTGACAGCAGTATGGCTGAGGCTACACTAGTCAGTCAACAGAAATTTCCCATCATTGCAATACCAACAATTTAGCTCCTCAGTTCTAGTGTAAATTAGCTGCATGTCATTTAATCACCCTACTATCTAAAGTGCCAGAACAGGTCCACATGGCACTTGGGGCAGGGACAGTCTTTTGGTCTGTTTTTGTACAGCACCTAACACAATAGGATCCTGGGCCATGACTGGGAGTGCTAGTCTCTACAGTAATATAAACACTTACATATTTAAACTGCCAGTGGCTTGTCTTAACTAGCATTCCACCGTTGCTACCACATTGGAGCTACACCAACAGGACAGCAATGGTGGGAAATTTTAAGACATGTCTAGTGGAGGCAAGGGGCAACATTTTCAGAAGTACCTAACCTTTTGGAAGCTTTCAATTAGCAGAGTGGCCAAGTCTTGCATGAGCTTGAGACAAATCATAACAAACAGCACACTTTCATTCTTTAGAGTGAAATAATCCAGGTAACTGTCAGTCCACAAAACAAGATTCCCCACTTTTTTTCCATATTTTTTTATCAGATGTAGGAAGAAAATCAGTGCAATTAACTTCTGCAATCTACTTGTGAAGTTAGGGGCCCCATTTACATTCATTTTCTCTTCAGTGTGTCCATTCATCAGACAACTCTTGCAAGTAACTGACGTTGGTGCTGAGTCGGAGGATGGTTCCCAATTCTGCAGCCCCTTCACAACACATCATTTGGTTGGTGAATTAGATCGGCACTCGGACCACAAAGTCTTTGTGATGGTGCACTGCACTTCTGTCCTGATGGCTGCAGGTTAATCAGAGGATACAATGCTACATACATCTAGCTGCCGTATTAGCCCATCCTAAAGGGCTGGCTATGCAAAGCTTTGATTACATCAAAAGTGGGGAAAATATGGCCTTAAAGCATCAGTGTTTCATGGCGGGAAAGAACTCTGCTCACATTTTCCACTGAGTTACACCAGTGAAACTGAGAGGAGAATGTAGCAAAACATGGGATGTCTGACAAAAAAGTCTTTAAAATGCTAGTTGCTTCACATTGTTTGATTGCTTAGCGTGTATGTACTGAATGTCTGAGTTTCTGTATCTACTGCTTTGCTTGAATTCAGTTGCATTGTTGCAGGCTAGATCATCATTGTTTCCTATCAGGAGCCATCTTGTTTTCACACGTCACACTTCTTGGGTAGGTGCATTTTTTTCTGCTTTTTCATCTGTAAAAATTGGGGGGAAACTCTTGTTAGAACACCATCGATGCACTTCCCTCTTTACAAAAGAAATGTCTGAAGCCAGATTAGTGGCAGCTGGGTGACGGCGAGCTTGCGCCTGCTCTATCTCACACCAGTGTACATAAGAATCCATGACAGTCAGTGACATTACACCAGTGTAAAATGGGCGTCAATTAGATCAGAACCAGGCCCAATGTGTATCTGTTTGGATACAGTACAGGCAAAGCACAGACTGTGGTGTGCCAGCTTCCCCTGCATGGCCCTGCCAAGGTACCTCAGCTCTGACCGAGTGGAACTGCCCCTAGGGCCGAGGGGGATTCTGTCACCATGGTTCCATAGGGGCTGGTGTACGCTACAAAGGCTTTGCCAATGCCATATAGCTGCACTGGCAAAGCCCCCAATGGAGACGCAGCGAGTTCCAACAAGAGGCATTCTCTGCTGTTATAGTTCATAGATTCCTACATTGTGAGCATCTAGTCTGACCTCCTGTGTGACACAGGCCATTAAACTTGCCCAAAATAATTCCTTTTGAACTAGAGCATATCTTAAAAAAACCCAACAGTGATTTGAAAATGGCTATTGATGGAGAATCCACCATGGATTGCTCCAATGGTTAGTTACCTTCCCTATTAAAAACGTACATCTTATTCCAGTCTGAATAGTTAAACCATCTCTCCGAACAACATAAACCATCCAGGCAAAAGTGCCCCTTTGCCTGAATAAGCTGCAGCTACATAGCCGTTTTGCCGGAATAGGTATGATTCTTTTTTCACACCCCAACTGACATAGCTATGCTGGCCAAACTTTACAGTGCAGACCTGGCCAGCACTGGAAGCGAACAGGACATTGCAGATGAGTATAGAGGGGCAGAGGCTGAGTTTCGGTAGGTTTAACATGCGTGGGTAGAGCTGTGTGGTGGTTTTAAGGAGTGGTTGGGGGAGTGTGGCAGAAGTGAAATAAGAGGGTTGGGGTCCATCAGCTGAGCTGTATGGTGTCCCAGGATTGGCAGGGGGTGCTTCAGATCAGGAGTTAGGTACTTTTCACAGCTATGTGTGCTCCCGGAACATATTTGCTTGGATTGCTGCAGGTCAGAACTGAGGTGTGTTTTGGCAGAGCTGCAGGGGAGAAGCACATATAGCCAGTCCATGCAATGCACGACATTGGGTTCTTATCAGCTTTTCATTGTGAAGGGCACTAAAATGTAACAAAGCAATCACATCACATAGATATTGGGCTAAATTCAACCCTGGCACAACGCCACTAATTTCAGCTGAATTACACACTGGATGAACTTGGCCCATGATTAGATAAAATATGAACAATGGAAAGGCTTACGTTGTCTCACAACTGGAAGCAAGTTCCTGAATATGTCTGCAAAATTCTCTCTGGCCACTGCTAGGAAAATGAAGGGGGAAAGGGATTGGTATTAGAAAATGTATGAAACCATTAGATGATTTAATTTCAGGAACTATACTGCATCACAGAAAACAGATTTTAGCAGTGCTGCCTTCACCGTGTTGACCAAGACAATGAATGAGAGGCAACATCCCATTGTGAGCACACACACAGGAAACGACTACGTTTTGATTTTGACTGGGGTCAGTCACGTGTTTCGGTGCAGCCCTCTGCATGGTTCCCTGGTCGCTTGTATACCAGGGGCAGTGCTGTCTTGTGTGTGTTTGAAGTTCTTTCTCTGGGCTGGATTTGGCACTGCTACCCAGTGCTTTACTTTAAATGCCACCTGAAATTTAGCAAGAGATTAATCCTTTGCCTGCTTGAGACTAATGGCAAAGGGAAACATTTTCAAATATGCCTATGTTACTTAGAAGCCCTGGTCCCACTGACTTTCAGTGGGACTCAAAAACATGCCGTGCGGACACTTTTAAACAATATTTCTCTGTTAATGGAGGGGCTGGACTTTACTGGGGGCAGAATTGGACTGTTGGGGCTGGGAATTACACCTCTCCAACATCATTATTTCGCATGGTAGGACACATTCATTATTTCGCACATTCTATGGATATGACTATAAAGCACAGGGTACTTTAGTGCAGGAAAAAGAAACCCTTGATTGCCTGGAGGACGAGCAGGGACACTCTACTTTCCTGCTGTCTCCATTACAATTTCTCATTCTCTTTAGGGGGTGCAAGGTAAGGTCCGTTGGGTGTTACAGGTTTGCATTTGTTCATTTGTATGGAATCAGTCTCCACCAAGGATCATGCAAACTTCCCATTACGTTCTTGGGTGTAGCAGGAAGTGTTGGGTTTCAGTCATGAGGACGTATGGGCTGGAACGGGCTCTGCCTGGTTTGTAGCATGGAGGGGTTCAAGTGCACACAAATGTGGCTAAATCAAGCCAGTAAGCTCAAAGGGAGATTAAGGATGTGTCTACACTGCAAAAAGAGGTGTGTTCCTAACTCGGGTTAGGTAACTCAAGTTAAAATAGCAGTGAAGATGCAGCAACTCTGCTTTTAATTTGGGATAGCAGCTAGAGTGCAGGCCTAAAGGGATTTGTCTACACTGCAGCTGGGCGCAGGCCTCCTAACCTGGGTAGGCAGAGTTGTGCTAGTAATAGCAGTGTGGACATTGTGGGTCAGGCTCTCGAGCCCACCTGACCCCTAAGAGTGAGCTCGGGTGGCCAGCCTGATTCTTGCTGGAGCTACAACCTCCACATGGCTATTTTCAGCATAATAGCTTGAGCCCACCTAGTGTGAGTCTGTCTGTCAAGGCTGGGAGGCGCACATCCAGCTGCTGTGTAGACATAACCCAGGGGAACATGGGGTTGAATTTGAGCTGCTAATCCAAGTTGCTATGTTTTCACTGCTATTTTAACCCGAATAAAGAGCTTTTCTTTTGCAGTGTAGACATATCCTTAAGCAGCAGCGTTCCTCCCTCTTCTAAACTCATGGGATTGGTCTGTACTAGACATTTTAATCTCAAACCTTTTTGTTACCAATTAACAGGTGGTAGCTAACACATTTACAAAGGCTGGCATGGACACTACCCCTGTTTGCTCCTAGCAAGTGACTCTTTGAAATTCAGCAGGTGCAGATCGAACAGGCTTCGCCCTTAATGTGTGTTTTCAGACTGTACCTCGCTGGCGATGCCTGTAGTATAGAACAGCTGCAGAACAGCAAAGAACCAGAACGACGAGCACTAGAATGGTGGCAACATGCTCTTTCTTGGTCTTCGGAATTTCTGGAGCTGGAAAAGAAATCAGGTGTGTTAATAAGGACTCAAAAACATTACGGTGACAACCAAAGCCGTAGCTTGTTTAAAGCAGTAATTCACAGCAGGATGACTTGTGGGTCCTATGGTACATTTGGCAGATGTGGATGGTAACTTTTGTGATCTTGTTTTCAGCTTACTTGGAGTAAAATTTTCAAATTTGCCTATGTGATTTAGGAGCCTCCGTTGACTTCCAATAAAACAAGCAGCTATAGGCTAGATCCACAAAGAGACTTAGGCACCTTGTTACCCAGTGAAATCCACAGCCCTGAGTTAGGCACCCAACTCTGTATGCAATGCTTGAGGACAGTTAGGAGCCTAAGAAAGGGATCTGCAAAAGCCAGCACACTGAGCGAGGACCTGCCTAAGCTAGCCAATGGGAAATACTTTGGCACCAATCTCCATGTGGGATTCACAGCCGTGAACCCTCTCCTGGCGTCAGATGCCTAAACCCTTTCTTGTACAAAATGCACTGCCCACACTGCTTTGTACTATAAAAAAAAGTCTAGAATAATCTAGCATGTGAAGCAGATGCATGTGAGATATTATTCAAAAATCTCTGCTTTACCTGCACACAGCTATTCCTGGAACAATATGTTGGTGGTGCTCAATAATAATGGCATTAGAACTAGTACTCTGAGAACTGCCAGTCACCCCCTTCCAGCTGGGGAGCAAGAATTCTGCACAAGACACCTGCTAACGTTACATCATCAGGAGATGATTGATTTGTGGCTGAAACTCGAAGTATTTCTGCTATATCTTATACCTGGGGTTGAAGTAAAATGAGNGGACCTGCCTAAGCTAGCCAATGGGAAATACTTTGGCACCAATCTCCATGTGGGATTCACAGCTGTGAACCCTCTCCTGGCGTCAGATGCCTAAACCCTTTCTTGTACAAAATGCACTGCCCGCACTGCTTTGTACTATAAAAAAAAGTCTAGAATAATCTAGCATGTGAAGCAGAAGCATGTGAGATATTATTCAAAAATCTCTGCTTTACCTGCACACAGCTATTCCTGGAACAATATGTTGGTGGTGCTCAATAATAATGGCATTAGAACTAGTACTCTGAGAACTGCCAGTCACCCCCTTCCAGCTGGGGAGCAAGAATTCTGCACAAGACACCTGCTAACGTTACATCATCAGGAGATGATTGATTTGTGGCTGAAACTCGAAGTATTTCTGCTATATCTTATACCTGGGGTTGGAGTAAAACGAGGGTAATCAGTGACTGCTTTGTGGGCACTAAGGCACTTGGTTTTATTTCTCTTGGTGTGCACATCATACAGCACAGTGCAGCAATACTCGGAGGCAGTTAAGGTGGGTGTCTCATGGAGAGTGCTGGTAAGGCTGGTTAAGCCACCTTCTGCTTCCTCAGATACCAGGCTTGCACTGCCCGTCAGGTTAGTCCCGTGATCATCGAACCAATGGATCTGCCTTTGTCGATGTCCTATAGGTGAGAGGCAGGTGAGCTTTGTTCCGTTCCTAGTGACGTTAGGCTCAATTTCAGGAGCTGAAAGAAACACAGTGTTGATTATGGCTTGTACAATATCCATTGCTTTTTGAGAGCCTGATCCTGCACCACTGAAATCATTGGACACAGGATTGGGTCCACAACAACTGAATGATTTCTGCCATTTGCAAGCATTTAGAGTCATCTGAATGTTGCTTTCCCTAGCGATTTCCTCAACGGGTGACTAGGGTCCTAATTAACAGCTAACCTATGGGTCAAAGTCAGCCTTGGTGTGTGTGGGTAACTCCACTGAAGTTCAGTCAAGGATGATTTGGCCCTAGAACTGTGTAACAACAGTCCTGGCTGGATTTCTGTGGGGACGGAGCTAAAGGATCTGGTGCTAGGGTGGGTTACAACTGCACCTTATACCATATGTGTAAGTACAGCTGGGGAAAAGGGAAAGTGACAATAAAAAAAAAGTGGATTGTGGAGTCACTAAAGATTCTGGAGATGGCAGGGAGTTTATAAACAAAAATGGTTTCTGCCAGGGTGGTTTGGGTGTCCGTTTACACCTGATTGATTTCTCCAAATGTTTTATATTGCGGGTGAACGTGTAATGTGGAGGGCTTGACAGCCGTGACTTCAGTCACACACAGTGCAGCCATGTGCTCTACAGGCTTCCCTCACCCAGCAATTCAACAGCCCTCAGTCCTTTTCTCAGCACCCTGTGTCTGGTCCAGTGCTGACCTGTGTGACTCCTGCTGTTCTAGCCATGGCTGCCACAACCCCAGCTTTCCTACAGCCCAGACAGTTGCTGCCACTTGGGAAATTTTAGATCCTGGCCCCTCTCACTCTGCTCCCTTATTGCATGGGCCCCATGCTCAGGAGCGAGGGGCTTGCTGATCAGTACGGTAGATGCCATTTGAAGGCCATTGCAGGAAAACTCAGTCAACCCTTTATTAAGAGTCAAACTCTTACTTTATTAACTGCAGGTAAACCCAGGAATTAACTCATTTACTGTAGATCTAAAGGTGCCCTCTTTCCTCTCTCGCTTACCAGAAAGTCTCATTACAGATCCCAATTAAGTCTCATTAAGGCTTCCTCCACAGCTCTACCAATGCATCCCAACCCTCCCTGGCAATATTTATCTATTCCTGTGCTGCTATACACGGGCTAAATAGTGGCTTTGCCCTGGGCAAAAAGCAGCATGTAGCCGCACTGACCCAGGAGCAGACTTGGAACTCAGAGACTCACAATCTGGTCCCCAGTTTCCTGAGGGCTCAAGGGAGAGGGAAGAGAGGGGGGTAATCGAAGCCAGGCCTCTACCAGGCAAAGGTTACTTCCCCTTGATTGCAGGAGGCAGCTGCGTTGGGTGATATGTTGGGGGGAAGGGCAGAACCAAGCTCCCCTGCAATGCTCACGAATGCCCACTCTCTGCCTGGCTACATTCATGGGAGGGGGAGTAGTGATGGTACCTGTCGTGGCTGCTCTCCCACCCTGCATGGGGAACAGGCACAAGGGAACGGCGTGCCTTAACCCTGGGTGGGTGGATACACAGTAAAGGCCACATTCTGGCCCTAAGCAAGCTAACATAATACAAATGATTGGAACAGGGAGAAGAACACAGTTCAATTCCGTGTCCCTACTGAGCTAGAACCTTGACACTCGGTGAGCTCACTCATTATGGAGTGCTGAGAACAAGAACAATAAATGCTGAGCTTTCACCTGTCCATCAGAGGTCACCAAACAGTCACCACTCTTTTAGGGTATTTCAACCATTTAAGACAAAGGGGCTGTGCAGGGCCCAACTCAGTGTTTGAAATATTTTATGTATTCTGAAAACCTCTTTATTTTATCAAAAACCTCTAGTGCTGGTAATCGTCCTTTGAAAACGAATCCATGGTCTAATTGAACTTTTTTATTAAAATGCTAAAAAAAGTAACTGAAATCTGGAGTAGCTTTATTATAGTGTCCATGATCCCCTCTGTGCCGTGAGTTTACCTGTAATCTCAAGGATTGTACATCCACCGAGTTCCCCATCGTCAGAATAAAGATACCATTGATAACCTCCTTGATCAGGTGCTTTTACTTCCTGTATGTGCAATTCAGAAACGTTGTTTTGTAGCACCAACTGAATTCTTCCCTTTTCACTGGAATAGTTTCCTGCCCACGTGTTAATAATAGTTTCTAAGCACGAGTTCCGTTTATTACAATTTTCACAGCGCTTAACTACCATGTTTGTAATCTTCTTGTTGCAAATGCATGAAATTACTGCAGTTTCGTTATATTCTGTCTTGACAGCACTGCAGTTGAAGGTTGCAAATGCTGAGGGGGAAAAAGAACACAAATAAATTATTACTCAAGCAGAAATCATTAAGTGAAAAACAAGCATTTGATTGCTAAAATATAGAATAGGTTTAAGTGTGGAGAAAACCTGTATCCGTTAGAGACCATTTGGCCATATTCTGTCCCAAGTTATACCTGTGCAACCCTACATAATCAAATATGTGTAACTGAGCACGGAATTTTAATTTGGGCTAAACTAATCTCTAGTGTAATTCCACTGATGTCTGTGGAATTAAAACCTGGGGTGAATGTGCCCTAAGATGACAGACAACTGATGCCCAGCATTTATGTCTACTTTACCCAAAGAGCATTTCCAGTGGAGGGAGTAGCACTGTTACCATATTAGCACATTTTAGTCTCAGCCTTAGTCTGGGATCTTGGGGCTCTGTAGACAGGGGTTCTACCAGGAGAGCCAAAGTGGAGCTTCCTTATTGGCTGAGCCAGTGGGAGCAGTGACCAGCCTGTCTGAGCTTTGTGTCACTCTGCAGAGCTCACAGGAGACAAATGGGATATAACGATTGCTCGAAAACTGATCTGCTGGCTGATTCCAAACCACGCTGGCTGTGGTGGGAGTGGAGCTAGAGGGAAGAGGTGATGCTGTGGTTTGCAGTATCCCTTTAGACTATCAGTACTGTAATGTCTCTTCTTGCCCAGCTGCTAGTCTCTCTCCGCGGAAGACTCTAGCTCAGGGGTTGGCAACCTATGGCATGCATGCCAAAGGCGGCACGCAAGCCGATTTTTAACGGCACGCTGCTGCCTGCCGGGGTCCTGGCCGCTGGCCCCGCTCAGCCCACTGTCGAACCCAGGCTGGCAGCGGGCTGAGCGGGTCCGGCGGCTGGGACCCTGGCAGGCAGCAGCATGCCATTAAAAATCCTGCCTGGCCCGCTCTTCTCCACCCCTCCCACCGGCATCTGCACATGGTTTCCTGACCTCCATCACTTCCGGCGGGAGGTTGTGTTTCCGGGTTAGCTACCTGGCGTCCGCGGAGTCTGAGCAGCCCCGCCGGCGGGGGCAGGATACGGTGACCAGACAGCAAGTGTGAAAAAGCGGGACAGGGGGTGGGCGGTAATAGGAGCCTATATAAGAAAAAGACCCAAAAACCGGGACTGTCCCTATAAAATCGGGACACCTGGTCACCCTAGGGCAGGAAGAGGGACCCAGCTCCACAGGAGTTGCCCTTGCCCGCGAGGCCTGTTAGTGGGGAAGGGTCCTGGGTCCCAGCTGCGCGGCGCGCCTGCCCGCCCTCCTCCCCAAGCACGGCCGGCCCGGCTCCCTGGACTCAGGCAGGCTGCCCCAGGGTTGGAGCCCCGGTGCCGGGATGAGCTCGGCTCTGTACTGGGGCAGGCCGCGTTCCACAGCCCGAACCCGAGCCCAGGGGCTGTGGCTCGCCACCTGCTGGACCCTGGGAACAGCTGGGTCGTGCCTCTTTCCCCACCCCAGGTCACTGGACCCCGCTCCCCTCCGGCATTGAGGGCAGAATCCAGGAGTCCGGCGCCCTCGTCTCCGTCTGCGCCCCACCACCTTGAACAACTAGAGCCCAGCTGGAAACCTAGGAATCCAGAGTCCTCGCTCCTAGCCCTCCTCCCCTGAGCATCAGCCACCAGCCCCTTCCCGGAGCCCAGGAGTCCCAACTCCCACCCCGCTCCCCGCCCTACCCCCCTACACCCCCAAGCCGCTGCCCTGATCCCTGCACCCCCCACATCCCCCAGCCCTCTGCCATGACCCCTGCACCCCCACATCCCCCAGCCGTCTGCCCTGACCCCTGCACCCCTCACACACCTCCAGCCCTCTGCCCTGACCTCTGCACCCCCCACATCCTCCAGCCCTCTGCCCTGACCCCTGCACCCCCACATTTCCCTGCCCTGACCCCTGCACCCCCTCACACATCCCCAGCCCTGTCCTGACCCCTGCACCCCCCACGACCCCAGCCCTGACTCCAGCACCCCCACACATACCCAGCCCCCACACACTCCATGCCCTGACTCTTGCACCCCCCACATTCCCAACCCCACCCTGAGCACCAAATGGGAGCTGCCCAGCTAAGCACTCCACACCCAAACCTTCTGCCCCAACCCTGAGCCCCCTCCTTCATTCTAGCTCCTGGCCAGACCCTACACCCCAACACCCAGCCTGCTCCTTCACCCCCAGCCCTGTACTCAATGCACTCCCACCCTCAGCTCAGTGCAGAGAGAGAGGAAGAGAATGGGCTCGAACCAGGGAGACGTTAGGTACCCACTCTATGTGGCCAGGGCTGGGACCACAGACCAGCAGCGGGCTGAGTGGCAGCGGGCTGAGCTGCTCAGCCCACTGCCGGTCTGGGGTCCCAGCCACTGGCCCCCCTCAGCCCGCTGCCGGTCTGAGCTTCTGGCTGCCGGCCCCTTGCCAGCCGGGGTCCCAGCCACTGGTCCCACTCAGCCTGCTGCCGGCCTAGGTGAACGGAACCCCAGACCAGCAGCGGACTGAGCGGGCCGGCGGCGTAAGATCAGCATTTTAATTTAATTTTAAATGAAGCTTCTTAAACATTTTGAAAACCTCATTTACTTTACATACGACAATAGTTTAGTTATATAATATAGACAGAGAGAGACCTTCTAACAAACATTAAAATGTATTACCGGCACGGGAAACCTTAAATTAGAGTGAATAAATGAAAACTCGGCACACCACTTCTGAAAGGTTGCCGACCCCTGCTCTAGCTTCAGTTCTAAGTAGCCTAACTCGGTTTCCTCCTTGCCCTCGCCCCAGCTCATTGGGTTGCTGGTTTTAATTGTTAACAGTTCAGCTTTCTCCTTGGAGCATAAAAAACATATTGTGCGGTGAGAGGCAAACACAGTAAAATGAGGTGACTTACGGCTGTCGGTGGCACTTGAGGAAATGGACAGGAACAGGAGGCATACGGCTGTTTTCTGGAGGGAGCCCATCAGGCGTCTCAGATGTCTGAGATCCTGAGGTGAAAGATGCTGCAGACATCCAGCGTTTTGGTATTATTCTATCAGAGCAGAAGAGGTGTCATCAATTTCCTGGGTATAAACTTAATTTACAGCCTTTAGAATTCCCGTCCCCTTCTCATCCGGTTTTATCTCCTTTTCACCAGCAACAAAACAACCCCTCACCACAGGCCTTTTGCCGAAAGAAGAACCCATTGTACAACTCAGCAAATGCCTTTGGATGATGACTGGGCAGCACAGGGAGGCAGCTCAATCTAGTCAAGGAAGGGGGTTGGCAGTGGGGACACGGGTTCTGTTGCAGATTCTGACGCCGTGTGACCCTGGCTTAGACTGTCCCTGACCCTGGTGACCACTCCCACAGCCCACCCTAGCCTCATGTCTTGGGCACAAAGGAATGCAAGCAAGAGCATGGAAATGGTGATTTTCAAAAGTGTACGTCTCAGCAAAACCTGAATGGAATTTCCTGGTGCGGGGGAGGGAAGGCCCTTGTCCAATCTGAGGGGTTCCCCCCTCCCCACATATGAAAGGCCTACTGCAAACAAGGGAGGCGTGGGAGCTTCTCAAAAAAACAGTCACGAGAATCATTTATACCAGAAAGCGTTAGGCATCCTAAACGTAGGGATTGCTACTGACCCTATCATGCTAAAACCAAGAGGAATGTAGCTTCAGATCTGCTCTGGACTAACCACTTCTAAGGACGAGCAGGTAATTGTCTCCATGGCCCAGGCATGTGCTGGAGTGGTGGCAAGGGTGCAGTGCAGTCATGGTGCAGGTGTCTGCCATGTGGACATCTGTCCTGCAGGAATTTGGCCTGAGAATCATTACTAAACCACTGAGCAGTTTTCAGACTCTAATAACTTCCCTGCACTGCTACCATGGCTGAGATTTGAACCAGTGACTCAGGTGCTAAGCTTCTGGATCCTCCATCACTATCCTGAGACCCATCGAGCGCTCAGAAAATAAGAATCATAAGACATATTTATTCTTCATCTGAATTTGGTGATGCTAAATAATGAAATTCCTGTACTTTTCCTTTTCAACCACCAGAGGGCGCACTGCATTCAGTTAACAAGTGACAATGCACAAAATGACAAAGAGTCCTGTGGCACCTTATAGACTAACAGACGTTTTGGAGCATGAGCTTTCCTGGGTGAATACTCACTTCATCAGATGCATGTAGTGGCTATGAAAGCTTATGCTCCAAAATGTCTGTCAAGGTGCCACAGGACCAGTAACGGCGCCAGCTCTTCCGGCGCTCTAGGCGGCGGAAGGTCCCGCCCCCGAAATGCCGCCCCCAACAGCGGCGGCAGAAGGTCCCGCTCCCAAATTTCAACGGGTGGCCGGGGCGCCGGCACCCCCAAAATAGCAGCGCCCTAGGCGACCGCCTAGGTCGCCTAATGGGTTGCGCCGGCCCTGCACAGGACTCTTTGTCGCTTTTCACAGATCCAGACTAACATGGCTACCTCTCTGATTCAATGCACAAAATGTATGTTGTTTTGCACTTCTAATCTTTGCGCATTTCAGGTGCCCTATCCGCCCGTCTCAGGCTACTGGCAACTCCTAAGGAAGTTCCTCTCTGTTTCACAGCACTTAAGTATATGGAGGATGCTGTACTTAAATAAATGTCATTATTTAGAGGGTTGCTGTTAACTTGAAAATTATCACCGTTCTGATAGAAACCCCCTGAACAGGGAAGCTTACAGCAAAAACACCAACTAATAATTAACTAGAGAACCCAGCCTAGAGCCAGGAGAGAGGAGCAAAGAGGCGTAATCCTAGGATCTGTTCCTGCAAACCCTTAAACCCAGGACTTGTAACTTCACCCATTGACTTCAATAGGAGTGCTCCCATAAGTGAGGTTGCTTATGTGCTTAAGTGTTTTGCAGGATACTGGGCCTTGAGATTAGTTGTCTCCTTCATGACCTATGTACGTAATTCTTGTTGTTTATCTTGGGCTCTTGTGTAATCTTTATCTTTGTTTTCAGTCTGTCACTGTAAAACTACCCTCATTTCAGGCTGTTTTTTCTGCTACTCTCCAGCAGTGTCCTGCAGAATTTGTACCTTGGATCTGCCTTTTTTTACCTTTGGCTACTTCTTGCTCTTATTTCTAATTCTGCATAGGTCTGTACATTGTCCATTCTTTCCTGCATGGCTCAAACCCTTCGGCACAGATTCTTATCTCTGGGAACACTTTCAATGTCCTCCCTATCACGTTGATGAAAATCATGGATTTGAATGTAGTGCTCAGGAAAGGGTTCCCTTAAGACTGAGCCAGACTTCGCGTACAAAGCTGCTGCTGGGCAAACTTCTCCCACAGGCTCCATTAACGCATCTCAGTCCCATCCTGCAACGTCTACGTATTCTGCCACTAAATCTGCGCACAGCTTTGCCAGTGCTCCTCAGCCCTGACCTGCAGCACAGCTGTTCCATTCCTAGGCCCACACACAGCTCTGCCAAGGCATCTCAACACTGATCTGCAGCACCAGCTTTTTTGCCTACACACAGCAGTGCCAATGTACCGTCATTCTGGCTGAAACCAGAGGCAAAGGGGATCCTGCAAAAATGAACGGATGAAAAATTGTACATGGATTTTCACAAACCAACATTTACCAATTTCTCCCAGCTCTGATATTGATCTGTGAGCCGTATACCGCCCTGTACAGACATTGTGGCCTGTTCTGTATATTTATGTGGATTTCACAAAATGTGTATGAAATATTTGGACAGCTCTACAAGGTTTTCATGTGGGGTGTTTTATTCAGACCAGTAGAATCAACTAAACTAAACTTTTCATTAATGCCAAGATCTACTTGTCCTTGAAATCGATACCTCAATAAAAATGGTGAGCAGAGAACCAGGAATATGAATTAATGAGTCCTGCAGCAGCACTGAAGGGTCCATCACCAGAACAGCACAATGGGGGAGAGACACGTCACACTCGGCCCCCAGTGATTGCACCTGTGCCTTGAAGTGACCTCATTTTCCATCCATCCCTTAAGGTAACATATTGAGCAATACCAGATACCTACAAATAAAACGATTAGACCGTGATATAAATCAGAGCAGTCAGCTAGAATTGCCAATAGCTGTTAGGGGAAATCATTTCACTAGACTGAACTTTCTGCTCCATCAGTATCAGTGAAGTGTGATGTTTAAATTTGCCTTTAGCCTTATCAGCTGTGCCAGTGTTCTTCAGGTTGGTTCTGTTCCCAGGTGCAGAACTTAGCCACTCTTACAACCTGTCCTGGGATGAGCACCTTCCGCAGGGTCCTTAACTCCCGCTGATGTCAATGAGAGTTGCAGCTGCTCAGGACCAGGCCCTTCATAGCTAAGGCCTGATTTCCCTCTCTTGGAGGAACTCTGTAAAGTCAATCGAGGTAACACCCGTGTCTAACTGATGAAGGTGAAGGGAAGATTAGGGCTCCATAATTTATTTCATGGCACTTTGCTCTCCAAGGGAAACTGAAAAGTTTATCATTTGCCAGCCCAGGCCCCACAGATCTCAGCTACACTCCAGACTCAAGGCACGTCTGACCACTGGCAGAGGTTTGGGAACAAGGCTGAGCTTCAGGCTGATTTTCACTGTCTAAGAAGCAGTTTGCACGTCTCTACTCAACTGGCCTGATTCTGTGAGATCAGGGCTGAGCTTTGCCGGCTGACAGTGACACCAATGGCAGTTGAGGGTGGGGAGCTGAGAGATAGATGGAGCCATAAATCACCTTTGAATTCTTCACCGAGGTCACAAGGAGGTTTGGCTACTAAAACCATGGGCGGAATTCACCCCTAGTGTAAGTGGGTGCAACTTACATCAACTTCAGGGGGTGCTGCACCTGCTTATGAATCTGCACCTGCTTATGAATTTAGGGCTACAAGCCAACACTGAAGTCAGTAGTGTCACGTGTAAATCGGTGTAGCTCTGACTTCAGTGGCACGATGCCAACTGACACCCAATGAGGAACTGATCCTAGATGTTTAATCAGATTGATTTCCTGTTGAATATTAAGTGAAAATTATCAGCTTCCCGCTTCAAACTCTCAGTTATTGTATGTGGAACTGGGCTAGAGTTTGCTTTGGGGATGCTAATGTAACTGAAAATACTTCTAGTCGGAGAGATCCAGATTGGCTACATCTCTCATGAGGCTCCAGAGGTGAATCTATTCCAGCAAAAGTCAACGGGACATTAACAAGATGCTCTGTACCTTTCATGTCCATTTGTCAATAAAAATGGATTTTTAAAAAAAAGATAAACCAGAGTCACTAACATGGGACCTTTTAATGTATGGTAGAGAATTAAAAACTGCCATGCAGGGGGCTGGAGAACAGCTCCTACCTGTCTATGGCTGAAAGATGTTAATACAGAGGTAGGTGCATATTATTAAGGAGCACTGATATTAAGTGTGGTTAGTGTTGAATGCAAAGTGTTGTAACTTGAATAAAGACAGATGTAAGGCCCCACCTGCACTGTAAAAAGGGTTCCACCACGGTTACTGCCTGACACAGTTAGCAACATGGCTCAGGCTTGCAGTGTAGGGAAAGGGGAAAAAAGTGATCCAGGAAACTACAGGCCTATTAGTTTGACCTCAATTGTATGCCAGGACTTGCAACAAATTTTGAAAGAGAAAGTAGTTAAGGACATAGAGGTAAACAGTAATTAGGATAAAATACAACATGGTTTTACAAAAGGTAGGTTGTGCCAGACCAACGTGATCTCCTTCTCTGAGAAGGTAACTGATCTTTTAGACAAAGGAAATGCAGTAGATCTAATCTACCTGGATTTTAGGAAGGCATTCGATACAGTTCCACACGGGAAATGATTAGTTAAATTGGAGAAGATGGGGATTAATATGAGAACTGAAAGGTGGATAAAGGACTGATAAAAGGAGAGACTACAGTGGGTCATACTGAAAGGTGAACTGTCAGGCTGAAGGGTGTTTACTAGTGGAGTTCCTCAGGGATCTGTCTTAGTACCAATCTTATTTAACATTTTTATTACTGACCGTNGCAAAACCGGCTCGAGCCCCCACCCAGTGACCTGGGACAATTTCATACCACCCCCCGGGCGCCTCTAAGAGGCAATACTTCCCCTCTCGCAAGCACGGAGTCTGAGTGTAGCAAAATCCTTTTAATAAAGGAGGGAAACAATGCGGCATTATATTGGGGAAACACCACAAACAGGATTCATAATACAAACCATGAGCAAAAGACCCACCCCCAAGTAAGGTTGGCAGTGTCCTTTTCCCCTCAGGGTCTTAAGTCCAACAACCCAAAAGATCACCCCAAAGTCCCAAAAGTCCAACACCTCTAAAGTCTCTTGAGTCCAACAACCCAAGAGGCTCTGTCCTTGGTCAGTGCAGCCCCAGAGCTGCAGAGTTTTTGCCCCCCACAGCCTGGGTGGAAGGAGGGGGGGAGAAAGGTTACGCAGGGTGTTAAGGGGCACCTTACGTGGTCCAAGGCCAACTGCCCCGCCTCTCCGTGGGGTTCTGCTTCCACCTTCACCACGAGCCGCTCCACTCCACCAGCCGTCCCACAAACTGCGCCGCTCGCCATCCCGCAAGCCACGCCAACTGTCCCGCAAACTGTTCCGCTCGCCGTTCTGTGGGCCACGCCAACCGTCCCACAAACTGCTCTGTTAGCTGCTCCGCAAACTGCTCCACTCCACCAGCTGCTTAGCAATATAGCTTCAGGCTCCCCCACTAGTTAACACAGCACTCAGCGATCTCAGCTCTTAGTACCTTTAGTGATTTCAGCTTGTAATAGGGGAGCCCTAGTGCCAGTGCACCATTGGCCCAAAGCAAATTCAGCTCAGTAGTCTGTAACTAGACTTCTAATGGAATTAAAGTTAGCTCTGACATTCAACAGTGGGGAGGGGGCAGGAAGGCGGTGCAATTGGTGTTTCAGGCCCTCAAAAAGGGCCCATCCCATCAAGTACAAATACCTGTCCCCACCCTCTCTCAATTCACTGGGTTTTGGAACCCATGTCCCTTTTCTAGCAAGTGCTATTTAGTTGATGGTGAGTCCCTCTGTCATAAAACAGTTCCACTGGCCTTGATTCACATAACNATGTCAGGGTAGAGCTCATCCTGACTCTGCTTACATCCTCCCCCCAGCCGAGAATTTGTTGTTTCGACAAATTACACTCCCTATTATACCAACTTACTGGTTCCCTCCAAAGGGCCTTAGATAGCCCACTTTAGCTTTTACAAGCCTGTGTGCTAAATGTATTGACTTTTTACTAGTCACCCCAGGTGCATTATAAGTTAACCGTTTTACTGGTTTTATTACCCTGTCTTGCCTATGGAGAATTTTTGTTGCCGTGGTAGAGGGGACATTTTTTTGAGCGATGGATGGAGAGGTTTTTTTTGAGGGCCCCTTGGTTACTGGCATAGGCCCCTGCATTTTTAATTTTAACAGGGAAGGGTCCAAGGTGCCCAGGACATTTTTTACCGGTATGTTTTTACTGTCCAATAACCTGTGTGTGTTATTATACAGGGGTTTTACCAACGGCTTAGGGATGTTAGGAATGGGCCTAAATACTTCTGCCATGGGGTTTAGAGCGGAAGAGGAGGAGCTTTTTTTTTATTTAGCTGATTGAGACCGAAATTGTGTCTTTATTTTAGGATACACCATGGTTGTGTCTTTTTTCTTAGACTTACTTTTAGATGTGCTGCATAGGGGTAGGTTAGCTGCNATCATTTCACTAGACTGAACTTTCTGCTCCATCAGTATCAGTGAAGTGTGATGTTTAAAATTGCCTTTAGCCTTATCAGCTGTTCCAGTGTTCTTCAGGTTGGTTCTGTTCCCAGGTGCAGAACTTAGCCACTCTTACAACCTGTCCTGGGCTGAGCACCTTCCGCAGGGTCCTTAACTCCCGCTGATGTCAATGAGAGTTGTGGCTGCTCAGGACCAGGCCCTTCATAGCTAAGGCCTAATTTCCCTCTCTTGGAGGAACTCTGTAAAGTCAATGGAGGTAACACCCGTGTCTAACTGATGAAGGTGAAGGGAAGATTAGGGCCCCATAATTTATTTCATGGCACTTTGCTCTCCAAGGGAAACTGAAAAGTTTATCATTTGCCAGCCCAGGCCCCACAGATCTCAGCTACACTCCAGACTCAAGGCACGTCTGACCACTGGCAGAGGTTTGGGAACAAGGCTGAGCTTCAGGCTGATTTTCGCTGTCTAAGAAGCAGTTTGCACATCTCTACTCAACTGGCCTGATTCTGTGAGATCAGGGCTGAGCTTTGCCGGCTGACAGTGACACCAATGGCAGTTGAGGGTGGGGAGCTGAGAGATAGATGGAGCCATAAATCACCTTTGAATTCTTCACCGAGGTCACAAGGAGGTTTGGCTACTAAAACCCTGGGCGGAATTCACCCCTAGTGTAAGTGGGTGCAACTTACATCAACTTCAGGGGGTGCTGCACCTGCTTATGAATCTGCACCTGCTTATGAATTTAGGGCTCCAATCCAACGCTGAAGTCAGTAGTGTCACGTGTAAATCGGTGTAGCTCTGACTTCAGTGGCACGATGCCAATTGACACCCAATGAGGAACTGATCCTAGATGTTTAATCAGATTGATTTCCTGTTGAATATTAAGTGAAAATTATCAGCTTCCCGCTTCAAACTCTCAGTTATTGTATGTGGAACTGGGCTAGAGTTTGCTTTGGGGATGCTAATGTAACTGAAAATACTTCTAGTCGGAGAGATCCAGATTGGCTACATCTCTCATGAGGCTCCAGAGGTGAATCTATTCCAGCAAAAGTCAACGGGACATTAACAAGATGCTCTGTACCTTTCATGTCCATTTGTCAATAAAAATGGATTTTTAAAAAAAAGATAAACCAGAGTCACTAACATGGGACCTTTTAATGTATGGTAGAGAATTAAAAACTGCCATGCAGGGGGCTGGAGAACAGCTCCTACCTGTCTATGGCTGNTGGGTCATACTGAAAGGTGAACTGTCAGGCTGAAGGGTGGTTACTAGTGGAGTTCCTCAGGGATCTGTCTTAGTACCAATCTTATTTAACATTTTTATTACCAACCTTGGCACATCAAGAGAGGTATTTCCAATAGAGACAGGGAAGTGTTAGTACTGTTATACAAGGCACCCTTGAGACCTCATCTGGAATACTGTGTACAATTCTGGTATCCCACGTTTAAGAAAGATGAATTCAAACTGGAACAGGTGCCAAGAAGGGCTACTAGGATGATCCAAGAATTGGAGAACCTGTCTTATGAGAGGAGACTCAAAGAGCTTGGCTTGTTTAGCCTAACCAAAAGAAGGATGAGGGGAGATATTATTGCTCTCTGTAAGTACATCAGAGGGATAAATACCAGGGAGGGAGAGGAGTTATTTAAGTTAAGCACCAATGGGAACACAAAAATAAATGGCTATAAACTGGCCATCAACAAGTTTAGACTTGAAATTAGATGAAGGTTTCTAACCATCGGAGGAGTGAAGTTCTGAAGCAGCCTCCCAAGGGTTGCAGTGGGGGACAAAAAACCTAACTGGCTTCAAGACTGAGCTTGAGAAGTTAATGGAGGGGATGGTATGATGAGGGATGGGGAGGGCTCTGAGTTGCTACAGAGAATTCTTGGGGGGGGGGTTTGAGGTTCTGTGCGCTGCGATGTGCAGATCAGACTAGAAGATCATGATGGTCCCTTCTGACCTTAAAGTCCATGAGTAAGAGTTCCTCCTGCATTAACTGAATTCCTAAATCCCATGGATCCTTGTACTTTGCCACAGCATGATTTGCTTAGCCAAAGCATATCCTGTTTTGGGTTTTTTAATTGACCTAAAACCTTGCAGTGTAATGGGACAGATAAGTAAGACATCTCATATTTTGTATGATGTCCCTCGCTCAGGCACACACACATTTTAGTGTCTCCAAACTTGTGCTGGAAAACTTGGGAGGTTTTTTCTGATAAGCCTCGCGTCTGGCAAGGCTACCTGTACCCTAGGCTAAATTCAGCCCTGGGGTAGCTCCACTGAAATTAATGTGATGGGTTTGGCCCCCTGTGAACTGCCTTTCGCAGAAGCACAAGAGCAAATATCAGAAATGAGGGTCGGGAAAGGGGGGGAATTAA
Source organism: Platysternon megacephalum (assembly GCA_003942145.1). Taxonomy (NCBI): domain Eukaryota; kingdom Metazoa; phylum Chordata; order Testudines; family Platysternidae; genus Platysternon; species Platysternon megacephalum. The sequence continues at coordinate 18,221 of QXTE01000220.1, read as the reverse complement.
CCAAAGAAGGAAGGGAGTTTGGGAGATAATGAATCAGACTCTCTGGCCCTAACTAGAAAGCTCAAAGCTCAGATAGGAAAGGGCTATGAGTGCCTCTATATAAATCCATGGTATGCCCAATCTTGAATACTGCGTGCAGATGTGGTCACCCCATCTCAAAAAAGATATATTGGAATTGGAAAAGGTACAAAAAAGGGCAACAAAAATGATTAGGGGTATGGAATACCTTCCATATGAAAAGAGATTAATAAGACTGGGACTTTTCAGCTTGGAAAAGAGATGACTAAGGGGGGATATGATAGAGATATATAACATCATGACAGGTGTGGAGAAAGTAAATAAGGAAGTTTTATTTACTCCTTCTCATAACACAAGAACTAAGGGTCACCAAATGCAATTAGTAGGCAGCAGGTTTTAAACAAACAAAAGGAAGAGCACAGTCAACCTGTGGAACTCCTTGCCAGAGGATGTTGTGAAGGCCAAGGCACTAACAGGGTTCAAAAAAGAGCTAGATAAGTTCATGGAGGATAGGTCCATCAATGGCTATTAAGCAGGGACGGTGTCCCTAGCCTCTGTTTGCCAAAAGCTGGGAATGGGCGACAGGGGATGTATCACTTGATGATTATCTATTCTGTCCATAACCTCTGGCATTGGTCACTGTCAGAAGACACCATACAGGGCTAGATGGACCATTGGTCTCACCCAGTATGGCCGTTCTTATGTCCTTATGACAAAGTGGAGCTGGTGTTTAGGAGGGTGATAGACAATTAACAGGCTCCAGATCCCCCCTGCAGTAGGTAAATGCACCTGCATTTCACAACCCCCAATGCACAAGCACACCAGGTGTTTATCCCACGACCTTTTTGGTGTCAGCTACAACAAATGGATAGGTGATGTGGATCTGGAGATCTCTGCTTTCCTGCGGCTTGACAGAGACCCCAGCAGATCACCAGTTAAATATCGAGGCTGCTATCAGCCTTTTAAAAGGTAACTTGCTCCAAATTTCAGACCCCCTTCAGTAGTGGCTGAATCAGACTTGCTGAAGAATTCAGGGATTGTAGAGATAAACTCCAGCCTAAGTACCTGCTAACTGTGAGATTCAATCCATAAACACCGTACGACAAATGGAAAACACTAAACAAAATGTGAACTATTGAAGACAACAACGAAGTCGAGCCAACAAAATATAACCAGCCCCAGAAAAGCCTTCCTTGAATTGCCACACCGAGTCTGCTGCTTCGTTCTGGCAACCCTAGCTGGATTTATATTCACTTTAAGGGTCATTCCTGCTGAGTTACATCTGAAATTAATTGGGACCCATTAACTCAACTGGGGAAAACACTTTTCCCTGTCAATCACTCTACAAAATAAGCGCTACCGCCCTAAAAGGAAACATGCAAGATGACGAGAAAGGACAACACACAACATGGCTCTGAGACAAACAAAACAGTGAAATTAACAATTAGCAATTAACTGGGGCGACAGGATTCTGTGGGGAAGCTGTATTAGATTCCGTGGAAAAGAATGTAAAATCAACAGAATATTTTAAAGCATATTTGCTCAAACCACTACAAAAATACTCAAGGGTTGTTTACTGCTTGCAGCTTTTAAAGCGATTTTAAATGAAAAGAGATGAGGCTGTGTGGAAAGTTAATTTCAAGTCAATACATCCCTGCAAACTAGATTGTTATTGGTTTGCTTCCAGCCCTGCTGCAGTCACAGCAAATCTCAGTATAAATCCATGCTGTAATGTAACTTTCAGTGCCTGCTACTTCTCAAAATCAAGAGTTGCAAGAATTTTAATTGTAAAGTTATGGCAAACTATTTAAAACCATTCCTTTGCAAAACACCTACAAAATAACCACTTTGGGAAAAGGGGCCATCCCCTTCCCCCCCAAAAAAACGCTAACAGGATATGACAAATAGCATCAGTGTGATGGGGACACTCACTTGAAGATGAACATTCTGGATGTGTTATAGTGATTCAGGACCTGACTGTCCACTGCTTTGCCCCTTGTATGGTTATTCACACCTGTGTAAAGTGGCTGTAAAATGGGACCGTTTTGATAGGGTAACTTTTTTTTACCCCCTTTGTACAGGTATAAATGGTGCGAAGACAGGAGAGTGTCATGCAAAAGTTTTGCTGAGCAGCACTCAAACGCAGAACATTTGTAGCACACCTGTTTCACAGGTTGTGTCTTCCCTGCAAAACAAGGTGGTGTATTTTTACATGGTTAGCAATCTCAATGTAAACACCTACAGACTATAATTTTTACCTCCATGTAGTCAGTTGAAGTAAATCTCAGGTCAGGGGTGTTTGACCTCAACTAATTACAGAGAGGTAAAACTACAGTATCTTGCGTGTCAAGTTAGCTATCACAAAGTACAAAACAACATACAAATATTTTGCAATAAATACATAGCCTTAGTCTCATCTCGTGGCAGACAAAAGCAATCTTTGTGGGTGTAAAACATTTTGGAAAGTACTCAAGAATGCAGAGAATTGTTTGCACATCCTAAGCAACCTGCATAGAACACAAGCAACAAGGAACTTCCTTCTACAGCACTTGTTCTAAAAGTGTGGGCTGCTCAGCTGATGACTTAGATTTTCAATACAAATTCCTAACTGACTGTTTAAACTGGAAACCAGCAAGCTTTGTAATGGAAAAAAACAATCTGGCTGTCACTTGTTCAGAGCCTGGAAAAGAATTACCTAGTACAGCACCTGAAAGCTGACAAGCATCCAAAATAAGTTTTCGATCCATGATTGCTTCGTACCCTAGTAAAGTCATTCCAGCAGCTGGCAATCTTGCAAGAGGAGGACTTCAGAGGTAAGCTATAAGCTTTCCCGCTCCAGTTTATTTTGCAGATGCTTCAGCCCATGGGTTTGTTTTCAGAGCCTGGCAATTGAGTGGAACTGTGGATTTTCCTGCTTTGTGCTGTTTACCCTTGAGAGCTCAGGGTATAAATGAAATGAAAGCACTGGATTTCACATCATAACTCCAAGGGACTTTCACTTTCATTCTTCTAGCCAGCACTTTTACCTAATTAAATATGAACTGTTACTATCTTTCAATGCTGGATACAGGTAGAGGAATTAGAAATCATTGTACAGGTCAAGAAAAGGTGAGGCTGTGCCAGTGGCTATCGAGTTGTGGGAAGGACACAACCGCGGCAAAAAGGGAGAAATGACTCCGTGTCTTAATTAAGCACATTATCTGTATTTGTAGAGCTGGTTCTTAAATGGGTGCTCAGCTGATGCCATAACTTTGAGCAGTGGGGAAATAAGAGTAGGGTTGACTGGACCCGGACTGGACATCAGACTAGGACCCCTATTCCCTGAGGCCTCTTTCTAGCTCTGCCACTGATTGGCTGTGTGACTCTGGGTAAGTCTAGTGAACTTCCCTGAGTTTCACACTCTGTCATGTGGCCTTTGCATGCCTCAGTTTACCCATCTCTAAAATGGTTCACAAAGGTATTGGGAGGCTGCATTCCTTACTCAGGTGAAATGCTCAGGGACCCAAGCAGAATCATCCCCAGTGTTTGTAAAGTGCTTTGAGATCCCTGGAGGAAAAGCTAAGCATTAACTACTACTGACATCAGTGAGGGAGAGGGGCATGTATCAGTTTCTAGAAAGACAAACAACAAACCAGGATAGGCTCAGGCACAGCAGTCTCTCCGGCAGTGCTTTAGGCTGCCAGCATATGGTTTGAAGCCAAATGTTTCCTGTGGATCTCTGCTGCGTCCCAGACCAATGAAACCTTCCGAGGCAGCATGCAGGGAATGGGAATGTGATGAGGGATTCATGCAAAGCGTAGACTCAAAACACATGTTGCCCTGCTCTCGTGCCTGCTGTTTGCACTGCCACATATATATACAGAAAGGGTCTATAGAATTAGCTCGGATAACTCATCCTTAATATTAGAGATGAGTCAGAAGCAAAAGGCCGGATCCAAACACTACCGACTTTGGAGAAATTCAGTTCTGCATCTGGACGCTATCTTTGTTCCTCATTGTCCAGTTCTACTTAACATGATGTTTACGGTTTATATTTGCCTTGCTTATTACAACTTAATTCCAGGGCCGTACTTAGGATTTATAAGGCCCAACGCTGGTGCCCCTATGCCCGACTTGCTCTTAGCAACACAAATGTAAGTTTACAGTATTGGAAAACTTGCCACATGCACTTTATTAAAACCAGTTTAAACAAATGAATCACAGCTTTGTATGGGGCAGAGGCTGCGGCAGCCTGGGCTCACAGCCCGGGGAGGCGGCAGGGGAGGGACAAGGCAGTAAAGGATACTGAGTCGCCCTGCTGGTGGGGCGGGATGGGGCAGGGGGAACTGGGTCTCCCCCAGGGGTGCTGGTGGGGGTGATGGGGTGAGGTGGCTTACCGGGAACAAGGAGCACCCACTGGTCGGGGTGTCTGTCCACTGGGTGACGGTGCCACCTCCTGCCCAGCATGGTCTGGGAACTCCATGCTCCCCGGCATCCGCATTCGAATAATGGCAGGGTCGGGGCGGGTGCACGGGGCGGGAGTGTGGAGCTGCATGCACAGCACCCTCCCACCAGCGCTGCCCCAAGCCCGGCAGGGGCCTGAGAGCGCAGGGAGGCGGCGTGGGCCATGCCATGGGGGAGCCCAGCTGACCGCAGCGCGGCAACCAGAACCCCTGGGCCTGCCACCAAGCCTCCCCGCATACACACACACACACCACCAAGTGGTATGATCCTCTGGGGGAGGAGATGGGGCCAGAGCGGAGCCGCAGAGGCTGACAGCTCCTCTCCACCCCCATCACTGGCAGGAGCCCTCACCTGGCAGCCGGCTGGCCGAGAGGAGCAAGTGGGCAGGGGCGAGAGGGGGAGGGGGAAGGCAGTCCTGGGCTCGCCGGCCGAGAGCAACCAGAGGGAGGGGCTGGGCCGGAGAGGAACCAGCACTGCAACTGCTTGGCTCTGGCGCACATGGAGCATCGGGTCAGGCCAGCACACGGCACCCTCTTTGGCGTGCCACCCTGGGCACCCGCCCCGGCCACCCACCCCAAAAACGCCATCCCTGGTCATAGAGTCATAGACTTTAAGGTCAGAAGGGACCATTATGATCATCTTGTCTGACCTTCTGCAAAATGCAGGCCACAGAATCTCACCCACCCAATCCTGTAATAAACCCCTGACCTATCTCTGAGCTACTAAAGTCCTCAAATCATGGTTTAAAGATCTCAAGGTGCAGAGAATCCTCCAGCAAGTGACCCGTGCCCCACGCTGCAGAGGAAGGCGAAAACCCCCCAGGGCCTCTGCCAATCTGCCCTAGGGGAAAATTCCTTCCCAACCCCAAATATGGCGATCAGCTAAACCCTGAGCATGTGGGCAAGACTCACCAGCCAAACACCCAGGAAAGAATTCTCTGTAGTAACTCAGATCCCACCCCATCTAACATCCCACCACAGGCCATTGGGCATATTTACCGCTAATAGTCAAAGATCAATTAATTGTCAAAATTAGGCTATTCCATCATACCATCCCCTCCATAAACTTATCAAGCTTAGTCTTGAAGCCAGATATGTCTTTTGCCCCCACTGCTCTCCTTGGAAGGCTGTTCCAGAACTTTACTCCTTTGATGGTTAGAAACCTTCATCTAATTTCAAATCTAAACTTCCTGATGGCCAGTTTATATCCATTTGTTCTTGTGTCCACATTGGTACTGAGCTTAAATAGTTCCTCTCCCTCCCTGGTATTTATCCCGCTGATATATTTATAAAGAGCAATCATATCTCCCCTCACCCTTCTTTTGGTTAGGCTAAACAAGCCAAACTCTTTGAGTCTCCTTTCATAAGACAGGTTTTCCATTCCTCGGATCATCCTAGTAGCCCTTTTCTGTACCTGTTCCAGTTTGAATTCATCCTTCTTAAACATGGGAGACCAGAACTGCACATAGTAAGTCCTGGTGGTGCCCCAAATTTTCTGGTGCCCTATGCAGCCACATATGCTGCATATGCCTAAGGACGGCCCTGCTTAATTCATGTTAAGAATGGTAAAGAAGGTGACATAGAAGGATCGTACAGGAGAACTCACAATCCTTTTAGATAGTGAATATCCATTAAATGGACTTATTTTAGTGGTGGTGGCAGTAGAGAGGTTACTTACTATCTATAATAGTTGTTATACCATCTAGTACAGGGGTAGGCAACCTATGGCACGAGTGCCGAAGGCGGCACGCAAGCTGATTTTCAGTGGCACTCACACTGCCCAGGTCCTGGCCACCGGTCCGGGGCCTCTGTGTTTTAATTTAATTTTAAATTAAGCTTCTTAAACATTTTATAAACCTTATTTACTTTACATACAATAATTTCATTATATATTATAGACTTATAGAAAGAGACCTTCTAAAAACGTTAAAATGTATGACTGGCACGTGAAACCTTACATTAGAGTGAATAAATGAAGACTCGGCACACCACTCCTGAAAGGTTGCCGACCCCTGGTCTAGTAAGAGGTTCAACCCAACTTTTTGTATCAGGCCTTCACTCAGCCATCTGCTATTGGTCCACTTCACATGCCCCCTTTTTGCTTCCAAGGAAACATCACAGAAATTAGTGCAATAGCTTATGGGGAGCATTTGAGGAGGACTCCTCAGAAAGTGGGTAAGCAAAAGTGCTTCCGAGCAAGACAGGAAACACAGAGTGGGAGCCATCAGGAAAATGCCGGGCAATTGCCCTGGGTGGACATCACTGCTGTACAGGAAGTGGGGAGCCCTTTCTTCTGCAGACACTTGAATGCCATTTGTCTTGGTCATGTTCTGGGTTTTCAGCCCTTCATCCTTCAGAAATAGATATGTAACCCTTTTGCCCATCTGAGTTGGCAGCAACAAGGGCCGGGTTTAGTATTTAGGG
>QXTE01000219.1:2520125-2590584 GCA_003942145.1 Platysternon megacephalum | reverse complement strand
TTTTTTTTTTTTTCCCACATGTACCTTGCAAGAGCATTGTGATTTTTTCAGCTTGATGTGGACTTTGCCACAGCTATGTTGGCCTTTGTCATCTCAGGATTGGATTGCTGTAATGTGTTCTGCATGAGGTGACACTTGAGACCACTAGGAAGTTAAAGCAAGTGCAGATTGTGGCTCCCTGCTTATACTCCTGGGGGAATTCTGCACCACTGCACGTGCGCAGAATTAATGTCCCCTGCAGATTTATTCGCTTCCCCGCAGAAAAATGACTTTCTGTCAGGTAAGCAAAGGAAAGCTGCAAGAGCAGTCATGCAGGTACATCATTTCAGGCACCCAGAGCAGCTGGCAGAGAGGTAAATCACCATGGGGTTGGAGACACCCCAGCCAGTGGCTCCTACCCTGAGCTGGGATCAGCTGCTAGTCCCATCTGGGCTGGAGGCTTGAAAGGACAGGACTTCCTCTTCCCTTGAAAGGAGTGGCTGAGACGGTGTCAGACCCACCCCCAGAAACTTCCCCAGCTGCAGGAAGCTCAGCATCCTCCCCTGCTTCCTGCCCCCATTGCTCCTCAGCTGTGGGGGGAGGGGTTACTGTATGGGGATCTGCTCCCCCATCCACCCAACTCCCATGCATCGAGACCTCCCATACCCAGACACCCTGCCAAGCCTCACCTGGTACATCCAGAACTCCCCTAGCCTTCCACACCCGAACCTCACCCCATTCAACCTCAACCCCTGCATCTGGAGCCCCCCTGCACCCAGACCCCCTTCCTCCAGACCCCAACCCTGCACCCAGACCACCCCCACTGATCTCCCTGCACTCAAACCCCCACCCTGATGCCCCACCCCCTGCACCACCCTGAGCCCCCACATCCAGACCCCCATGCCACTGACCCCCATCTAGCTACACCCAGACCCCCACTCCACCAAGTCCCCCTCCCCCAGCACCCAGACCCCCACACTGAGACCCCCACACCCAGACCCCTCCGCTGAACCCCAACCACCTTCACCTGGAAGCCCCTGCAGAGTCCCATTGCCCCTGCACCTGGAACCCCCCAACCAGCCTCTGTGCATCCAGATCCCCCCACACCTAAATCCCCACTGAGCTGCCTGCGCCCAGATTGTCCCACACAGAATCCTCTCACCCCACACCTGAATCCACCCCACACTTGGATCCTGTCTACTTGTGCCTACCTGCCCCATACCTGGTGTGCCTGGCACAGAGGGGCAGGGCTCCAGGGTGTTTCTGGGGTAAGCCCAGGCCTTGTGCTATGTCAGGGTGGGGTGCAGCCTCAATGCGGAGTCCGTGTCCCAGGGCTGGGGGAGCTCCAGGGTGATCTCCCACCTTCATGCAGCCAGTGGCCTGTGCTCCCCACTGCCATGCTGGTGCCTCTGCATTTATTTATTGACAAATAAAACTTGCAGAATTTTGAAATATTGTGCACAAGATTTTTAATTTTTTGGTGCAGAATGCCCTCAGGAGTACTGCTTATTAAGTGGAATGTCACAGACTCTGAAGGCACTGGTTCAAATGTAGGCAGGGTTGGCCTGTGGTCTGACCTCCATCTTCAAGTTAGATAAATAGAGTTCCATGCAGTTTACTGCACAGATTTTTCAAACCTGGATTCACATACTTTGGGGTAGAGTCTCAGTTGCACCAATACATGAAAATAATTGTACAGTATAGGAAATGTGCACCGCAAAATATACCTAAAGCATACTAAAGAGGAAGTATACTTGCCAAGGAAAGCAATATATGTCCATATATAAGGGTTTGCCATTAATTTCCAACATTGAGCCTTTCAATAATTAGATCACTACGTAACCATGTATTCTTATTGATATTGTCTCAGTCCTTCCTCTCCTAATTGCTCTCTTGATACTCCCCTCATAGTTTCATATTTAATATTAGCATGTAAATAGCTCAGAATCTGGGAGGCAAACAACAGGCATTAAAGTAACAATCAAACCTTGGCTCTTTTTTCTCTTCAGCTGACATATATATCCAACCATTATAAACATCTCTACTTTTCTGTCCAGCCCAAATAATCAGATAACAGCAGCATTATGCCTCCTCATATATGGATTTCAGAGATCCTGGACAAGGCGCTCTGTGCTGATTGAACTTCTTCCAGTCTTAAGGAAGACTCATGTTTTCCCAATTAATTGTGAACTCCAGCGAACTCTAGAATCCTAGCCAGTTCTTTTCTTTTAGGCTGCTTCCACACTTAGAATTTCTGATACCATGCAATGGTTTGTTTGTTTACTGAGTATAAACTGTGGGCAGCAGCTGCACCTAAGAAAAATTATTCAGTTTGAGAGAGATTTAGGTATGGGACAGACTCTACTAGTGATGGGGAAATAAATATTGCTGGATGGACAATAAGCATTCCTTTGAAGACCTACCTCCTGGATAGGCTATGCAATAGAACAAGCAAGATATTTGCAATAGCGCCATCTAGTGACACCCATTTATGTAACACCTGCCAGAAAAGTTTTTAAATTCCTGGAAGAGAAAAGCTCACTCCCAAAGTATTTATAAACTTTAGAGGAAAAGGATTACGGAACTTTCTCCTGTGCAGTTTGTAAGACTTCCTTCTGCTAAATTTAAAATCTGCATTCAATGATAAAATTTTTAATACAGAGTTGATTTCCACATTGAAAAATTTCGTTGAATATTTTGCTATTGTTGTGCCACAATTAGTCTAGTAACTCCCAATGTTATCCAAAGTCACATACAAGAAGCTAAGGTTTTAAATGGCTAACTCAGTTCTCTGTTTTGAACATCCCAATTCTGCAATCACACACGGGCCTTTTCAGCACACAGAAAGCTAATGTTGATTTTTTTTCAGTTTAAACTGTTTTAAAAAATTAATCAAAAGAATAAATTGCACAGGTCCTCTACCAAAATTACAATAGATCCTATAATGCCATTTATTAAAATCCATGAAAAAGAAATGGAAGTGTATTTGCTTAAGCCAGACAACATTTGTAAATGTTTGTCTGCCATCTAGTGGAGTATTCAACACAGTTTCCAATTATATTTATGATTTCCTAATATTTTTCATTCTCCTTTTTTAATTTAATAAAAGGCCTCTTCAAAAATATAGAAAATTAAAAATAAAACTGAAATTCTGTTCCTCTCCCCCAATTGTTTAAAATGTAATGAAGGATAAATATCAAGTTTTGGTTGGTGTAAATGCCCAATGCCATTAAATGAAAAGGTGGGGCTACACAACCCTCTAACTTAAGTTATGTTACATCAGTTAATTTTGTGGGGATAAGGGATAGGAAAGGATGCACATGTTAAAAAGTGGGGGTAGGGATAACCACATAAAACACTGTTTCTTCTGTGTCTGAAATTCTTCAGAAAATAGATCTGTATTTTGACCAATTTAACCTTATACATTAAGGCTAATTCTGACTCATATCTAGTGTTTAATTTTAACACCCTTACCAACAGCACAATATAATTAAAAGTCAAAGCAATTAAAAACTTGTTGAAAACCAAAGTTAACAGAAACAAAGACATCTCAGCTCACTGAGATCCCTCTGATGTGTCTCTTAATGCAAAGAGTCTCACACACTTATGCAAATAAAATCTCACTCAGACATGTGTGGACACTAGGACTGAACAAAAGCTTTCCATCAAAACTGTTTTTCAGTGGAAAATTGGGTTTTCAGCAAAACAATTTTTTGTGAAAAATGTCTGCTTTCCATGGAAAATTTTGAAATTTTATAGAAAAAAGGAACACCCCAAATTTTTTGCCACGCCTTCTGCCCTCACTAAGAAAGGAGAAAGTGCTGTTATCATGGGAGTTGTAGTCCATCCAGACGGCCTGTTCCATAGAAGAGAATGAGAGAGCAAGGCACCCCAACTACAACTCACATGAGGACTGGCAATGTGGTTTGGAATGAAAATATTTCATTGTATGCCCTAAATATTTTGATTTTTTTTATATTTGGACAAAAACGCAAAACTTTTCATGGGGGGAAAAACCCCTATATTCTGACCAGCTCCAGTGCATAGATTTTGGCACTTCTAGTAACAATTGTAAGAGCCAATGAACCTGGTAAACAAAAGTCACTTGTTTGTTTCTCTCTAAATACTAATACATAAAATGAGCATAAGATTATTTACCCACCTCATTATGTTATTGGGAAGTTTGTTTAATAAGTATTTGTAAAACAAATCCTCAGACACATGATGCTATAGAAATGTCAAATACCATTTGTGCAGCAGGAAAGGAGATTTTCGAGAAATGCTATAAGCAGTAGCACTGAAAGCATTAACTTACGACAGCAAATGATCTAGATGTCCAGCCTTTAGACCTCACCATCATACCAAAGGGGGAAAAAAAGGAAATTGGGTAAATTTAATTGATTTTGCATCATATAGCACATCAAGAAATGGGAATTATAGAAGCCAAGAGAAAAAGCTAACACCATCTCCAGCTTCCCAAGTGGCTTTCTATGAATATGATGGGCCATAGCAACTTCTTGGGGAAGCTGAAACTGCGTATCCAAAGTGGGACATCCTCAGTGCTGATTTATGCCCTATGCTATTTCACTAGCTTCAGTATGACTGCATAGAGTGTAAATCAGTGCTGAATTTGGCCCAACATGACTAAAAATATCATGGTAATTGAAAAGTCATCCACCTAGGGCAAAGAGTCAACCAGCCATTGATGGAAATGGATTGGCAGATTTAATTCTGAAGTTCTTCCAATGAAGTGTACACTCCTAGGTATCATGTTAACAATATGAGTCATATTATATGTATGTGTAATGGATATTTGTATGCCCAATCCATGCACACAATTATTGTTGTGGCATGCAGAAATGGATAGTAATTTATCTAACTTGTTGAGTCATTACTAAACCGTCACTGCCTTCACTCAGCACCACACAAGCCATAAAGCCAAACAAAATGTCCTACTTGAACTGGAAAAGCACTTGATCTGAAAATTATCTTTATTTGACTTCATATTTTTTTAACAAATGAATGGGGATTAGTTAGATTTCTTTCTTATCTATTGAAGATTTATCTGGATATTTTTGCTCATACCCTTATTCAAAAGATCTGCAAGGCCACTCCAGTATCCTCCTTTAAATCTTTCCTTAAAACCCACCAATACTACAAAACACTTGATGATAGTTAGGCAGCTGGTGTGCTGTGACCACTGCTTATTCCACTGTTCGTAATAGTTTTACTGTCCTTTTATGCCCCACCTCTGTCTGTCTGATCTGTCTGTCATGCTTACTCATTGTCTCTAGTATTAAACTTAGGGTATGTCTACACTGCCCCACAGTCCAAACTACAGAGGTCTGAACAGCAGTGCGCACCAAACTGCTGCGCTGTAACTCCCCTGTGTGGATGCTGTGGGTGCGAACTTCACCAACTGCAGTTAAGAACTGGGTGGAATGTTCGATGGGCATTATTTATACATGGCAGGGACAGCACATGATGGTCTATAGCTCAATGCACTCTACACTACATCTGCAACCTTCAAGGGTAAGAGGTCTTAAAAGTTAAAGGAGTTTAAAGTTAAAGGTCTTAAAAGTTAAAGGAGTTTCAGTTGTGTGCTCAGCAAACATGCGCTAATGAATTAAGAGCCAGGAGTGGGAATCCTACAGACGGTATCTTTAGAGAAACACAACATCATAACTGACACCTTTCCACAGAAGGCAAACCATGACACAAGTGCAGCTGTTGTTTAATTAGACTGAGCATGTGGCTTGGGAGTCAGGAGATGTGGCTTGTTTCCAGCTCTGTGACCTTAATCTCTCTGTGCGGCAGCTTCCCATCTGTAAACTGGGGATGACTATATTTACCAGAGGAGGCTGGGGCCCAAAATAAACAATGGAGCTGGTATTAGAACTTCCCTTTCATCCTTCCACAAGGTTTCACTGGTCATTTTAACCTCAGGGGCGGAGAAGCTCCTGTCCATTTCAGCTACAATGACAATTCACTAGATTGTCGCAGGTGGTTGGCTACAGTATAAAAACCCTCATGACTTGAATGTGCAGCTTGAATGTCGCCAAAGGCTTTGGTGGCATGATAAGATTGCTTATGATGGCTACAAACTGAATATCCAGCCAGAACCCTAAGGACCTAGCTACAGATCGATCCAGGTGGCACTAGAGCTACAAGGAGGCTACATCTCTTTGGGATTTCCAATGATGATGATGATCAGAAACCCACACGCATAAAAATCTGTCACCACTCGTCCACATGCACACACAATCATTTTTGATCTTCCAGGTAAAATAGATAAAATAAACAATATATTCCCCAACCCCTCCCATAACTCCTCTGCTGTAACTCCAGCCATTGCTCCCATATACCTCCTGAAAATAAGCAGACAGACCCCATTCTGCTGAGTCCCTATCTCACACACCCCTGGCCAGGACAGAGACCCTTCTGCTCCCTCTTTCCTCTTAGGCCCTTACCCTTTGCCTCCTTGAAATCACAAGCTGGCCAGCTCTTCACTCCCTCTCCTTCAGCTTTCCCAGGTTGTGTACTTGGGGGGAGCTCTTCAGTGAAGTCGCTCAAAAGGGAACTGAACAGGCAGCCTATGAGCTTGGGCACTCTCAGCCCTAATCTATACTGTCAATAAAAGGACAGAGAAACCCTCTGAGGGAATAGAGCTCCACCACTTGCACTCTGTGGTGCTGGTATACTGAAGAGACAGCACTCTAAATCTAGGTCTACAATTAAAAACCCGCAGCTGGTCCAGGTCAGCTGACTCGGGCTCATGGGGCTCAGGCTAAGGGATTATTTAATTGCAGTGTGGATGTTTGGGCTCAGGCTGGAGCCTGGGCTCTGGGACCCTGCAAGGTGGAAAGGTCCAAGAGCTTGGGCTGCAGATCAAGCCTGAAGCCCCTTCGCCTGACCCACTGGGAGCTGCAGGTGGCTGTGTAAATGTAAACAAACTGTCTGGTGGCCTGCCAGCAGATTACCTTGATGGGCTGCGTGCAGGCCGCAGGTTACCCACCACTGGTATAGAGCAACCTCAGGGGAAGCTTTACACCCTGGGAATATCTTTATGGGAACAGATCAAGCCACTTTATTGCCTAATCAAGCCTACATCCCTCTGGATTTTACCCCTTACGTTAATTCCTGTGCAGTCCCTGAGATGGTTCTCCTTGAGGTGAATAACCAGGATATGAGACAGGTCTTCATTGTTCGTCAATGAGTCCAGAAGTGGCATGACCTGATCCCACTGCATGCCTCTTCCGCCGAACCACTGGATGCAAACAGCTTTGGCCCTGAACCCCAGCTGAGATCCACCTGCCCACCCTTTTAGGGGTCCAATGCACTACAGTGCCTGCAAATCCAAATATTGAGTATACTGAAACAAAAACCACTGTGGGTAAGTTACATATTACCATTCCCTTCATCTGTAAGAACAGGTTAGACAAACACCTGTCAGGAATGGTCTAGATCAGGGGTCGGCAACCTGTGGCACGCGGCTCGCCAGGTTAAGCACCCTGGCGGGCCGGGCCAGTTTGTTTACCTGCGGCGTCTGCAGGTTCGGCCGATCACGGCTCCCACTGGCTGCGGTTTGCCACTCCAAGCCAATGGGGCCTGCGGGCAGTGGTGCGGGCCGAGGGATGTGCTGGCCACGGCTTCCCGCCGCCCCCATTGGCCTGGAGCAGCGAACCGCGGCCAGTGGGAACCGCGATCGGCCGAACCTGCGGACACGGCAGGTAAAGAAACTGGCCGGGCCCACCAGGGTGCTTACCCTGGCAAGCCGGGTGCCAGAGGTTGCCGACCCCTGGTCTAGATAATAATTAGTCCTGTCTCAGTGCAGGGGACTGGACTAGATGACCTATCAAGGTCCCTTTCAGTGCTACATTTCTATGATTTCTGTTATGTTTCCCTAGGTATGGACTTAAGTCCTGTAACACCTTGATATCCAGCACCCTATTGCCTGCACCTTCCAGGGGCCAAAAACTCAGCTGCCGCTGATGATGCTTTCCCAGTCCTGAAAGAATAAATTCCAAATTTACCCAGATCAAGATTGCAGTAGTTCAACATTTCTCTCAGTACCACAGTGAATAGATACCTCATCAAGAATCTGCCATCACCATGAATGAACAGCAGGCCTGGCTGTGGCCCTGGATTTCTAGTAAGTCTGTTACTGCCTTTATGGGGCACAGTCATCTGCACATTCCTTCCACATCACATAACCCTCCTCCCATTTCCTTCTGGGCTATTTTATCTACCTTAAGTTACTCCTGGGGGAATTCTGTGTCACTGCACATGCGCAGAATTCATGTCCCCCACAGATTTGTTTGCTTCACTGCAGAAAAATGCCTTCTGACAGGGAAGCAAAGGGAAGCCGCAAGAGCAGTCATGTGCCCGTCCCCGGCAGTGAAGGCAGGTTGGTTCGGGAACCTGGAGCAGCTGGTTGAGACGTAAATCACCGCTGGCCGGCAGGAGGGAGCTGGGCAGTCATGTGTGTGTGTGAGAGAGACACTCACTATTGCAGCACACTTGGCGTGGAGGGGCAAGGCTTCAGGGTGTTTCTAAGGAGTAGGCATGGGGCAGGCTCTGTCTCCTCAGGCAGAGCAGAATGTAGCAGCCTGCCTGCTTAGTGAATTGTTCCCATTGTCTTTGTGAATTCCCCCAGGAATATAAAACAAGTGTAAAAGTTTTAAAGCTCCTTTACATTGCCAGAGTGGTGTAAAGGACAGTATGGCCTAATAAATGCTTATGGTGCTTTAATGATTAAAACTGGTCTACATTTTTGGACTGAAAAAATTTCCTATCAAAATCTGCTCCATGAACTATTTGCTACTGACCTTTCTGGGGATGGTCAGTAGCCAATATAAATTGTCAGTTTGATCTCCCCAGACCTCATTTGCTCTTCAGTTGTTTTATGATTAAGGCTAAGATTTTGTCATGGTTATTTTTAGTAAAAGTCATGGACAGGTCACAGGCAATAAACAAAAATTCACAGAAGCTGTGACCTGTCCGTGACTTTTGCTGCTGCGGCTCCATGGTTTCCCCCAACCACCGTGGTGGCTGGGAGCTGTGGGTTCCCCCTCTGAGAAGAGGGCCTGGGAGATGCAGGGTGACCATATTTCCCAAAGAGAAAATGGGATACCCCAGCCGCTTGCCCGAGGCATCCCCCTCCCACCATGCGAGGCTGTCGCCTGTCGCTGGAACCCTGAGGAGGGCCCCTCAGGAGTCTGTCACCTGTCACTAGAACGTTGCAGGGGGCCCCGTCACTTGTCGCTGCTGTCACCCATTGCTGGAACCCTGCCAGAGCCCCGCTGGCTGCCAGCTCCAGAGTCCTGCAGCCCCTGGGGCTGAAGCAGAGAATGTCAGGGAGGTCTCTGGAAGTCAAGGATTCCGTGACTTCCATGACCTCTGTGACATAAATGCAGCCTTATTTATGATGTAACACCACGCATATGGCTGGATATATTTGTTGACTAATAACTAGAAATAAAGGGTCAAACCTACCTACATTACTATTTGGCAAGGGCGTTTGGGGATTTTCTCCAATGCTCCCGACTCCCATCCTCCATCCATTGTATTGTAGTTTAAATAAGTTACTGAAATAATTGAAACGGGAGTGATTATATTGTGTTATTTTGACAAACAAAATATGCAGATTTTTGCAGATTTTTGAAATATTGTGTGCAGAATTTTTGATTTTTTTGCACAGAATTCCCCAGGAGTACTTAAGTGCAGGGACACCTTAGGGCAGCATTCATTAAGTTCAATGCTGATGGGACCTGTTCATGGCTGCCAAAGGCACCAGCTCACTTACTGTAAAAGCGCTGAAGAAGGCAACAGTGAATGCTGCCCTGAATAAAATGGCCTCCCTCCCACAGCTGAATACCCACAGTAGAGCCTTTAATAATCCTGTCAGGGTTTCTACTGTTAGGGGCAACCTGTCGGCCCTCCTGCAACCACCCCTCCTGGGTCATCCTCCTAAAAGCTTCTGTACTACAAAATGCCTACATGGGTCTTGGAAACCCGCCAGCCTACTCCCATAGGACAGGCTCAATAGCCAGCCAGAGAAAGTGGAAGGAGTCAACCCACAGTAGGTCAAAGACACAGCATATCACATGACCTGCTATGTAGATATGGGCCACTCACGACAAAGCCCTCCCTGTGCCCTTCTTTCCATGAACTCTGTAAGGCTGGTTTATAGGACCTCAGATTCCCCAAGGCAACCAAATCCTAGATTTGTCCCACAGCTGTCATGAGTCAAGGGTCCTGAATTGTTGGGGCATCACCCACGAATCTCTGCTGGCAAGCGGGCCAAGTTCCCCGAATCTGTTGTCCTGAAATTGAGATAGAGCACCAGCAACACTATTATCCACTCCCAGGACAGGCACTGCATGAAGAAGGATGTCAAACGAAGACCTTCACCAGCTTCATTACCCAAGCAGTCTTAGCCGACTGTCTATTTACGGCGTGAGGGAGACCCTGGCGCACATCTATCTGGAGTGCGCCAGGTTGCAGCCCCTATACCGGCTCCTCACAAACCTTCTGTTGCGTTTTTTGGCTGCACTTTTCCCCTCACCTCCTCCTCTATGCACTCCCTATCCGTGGCCCCACGAAGTCACGGGACCTCCTGGTCAACTTCCTCCTGGCCCTGGCAAAAATGACCATCTATGCAACCAGGGTGAGGAGGTTGGCCAATGGAGACTCCTGTGACTGTGGGGCCTGTTTCCGCTCCTCCATCCGTTCACGCATCCGGGCAGAGTTCCTCTGGGCGGCGTCCACTGGCTCCCTTGACGCCTTTGAGGAGCAGTGGGCGCTGTCCGGGGTTTTCTGCTCGGTGTCCTCGTCCGGTTCCCTTCTTTTGACCCTTTGACCACACTCCTGTCCCTGTTTTTCATTAGTTGTCCCCCGACATCATTTGGGTTCCCGGTCCTGTGGGTCCTCCCCTTAGGCTGGGGGGGGATCCTTTAGCAGTGGGCGGGCTCTGCCCGCCCACTTCCTGGATACCCAATAGGTACAAAATGAACCATGAATTAGTTGTTGCACCAGAAACAAGACTTTTCTGTTCTGAAAGTTCTCTCTCCAAATAGTGACTGCCACCAGTGGGGGCGGGGGGAGGGGGGGGAGAGAGGAATCAAGGAAGGTGATATCACTTGTAGTTCACTGAGCACCCAGTTTTCTGGCTCTCTCTGTGCATACCCTTCACATTGAAAGTAAACCTCAAAACCTATGCCTCTGAGATGTTGGACTGTGCCTGCAACTGAGTCTTGAACTAGTCCAAACTCCATATTGAAACTCCCAGGAATCTTTCCCACACTTCTAAATCTTCCCTCATCATGCTCATAATGTGGTGAGGTTTTTGCACTCCAGAGGAGGCGAACACAAGATGGGGCACAGAATGCCCAACTGGGAGCCATTGCCTGACATGCAAAGTTTAAGTGTCCCATGACCACTGGTAGGTCCTTCCATTTAATTTTCTTTGCCCCTTTGAGTGCCCTGACTGAGTTCAGCTTCTCTGCAAGTAACCTAGAAAAACCCTGACCTGTGTCCAGTTCAATGCTCAGGTATGTTAAACTTTGGGTAGAGCCTTCTGTCTTCTCCATGGGGGTGGAGGGGTGGGAGGGCTGAGGCACTCAGCTAGGTTCTGGAATGCCTGAAGCAAGCACACACAGTTACTTATCCCTAATTTTCCTGCAATAAGTCATCAAGATAGTGCTGCACATGATGCAGGCCAGGCTTGCACACAATCACCCACTCCAATATGGAGCTGAATCTTTCACGAGCAGCATGTGACACTGAGCGTCCCATGGGCATGGCTTTATCAGAATAGTAGTGGCCCTCAAACTGAAACCCAACCAAATTAAAAATTCCTGGCATACACTGGGAGTGACCAGAATGCAGACCATCTGATATTGCAGCTAGCTAACATTGGCCCAGGGCCACACTTCTTAACCATGGCTACCTCAGCATCAAATGAGGAATATCTTTCTGAACACAGCTGGGGGGGGGGTCAATAGAGTCATTTACTAATGGGCCCCAAAAATAGGACAAGTGATGGATAAGCCTGTATTACCCCTTCACCTTCTTTGGGACCTCACCCAGGGGAGATATATGTAATTCTGGCATCGGAAGGCACGGGACGGGGACTGCCACTCTCCCTGTTGCCACTTCCATTGTTATCTTTGCCCTCACTATATGCTTGAAGCCTTTAATAGACTTTACGTTCTCTGCACTGGAATGGCACCTCACTCCCTCATATGGGATTTGAAAATGGGCTGAAAATCCATTTAATTAATAAACTGCATCTTTTTTGTTGGGGTAGTTCAATAACAAATTCCATAACACCTATATCTTAATTGGAGCAGAAGCTATCCCATGATTACTGTCGCCTGAAGCACTGGGTCCTTGCTGACTCGCTTTCCTACTGTTGGAATGATCCTTTGTCCCCATGATAGGAGAGGGCACTATGCTGACCCCTGCCTCTCATACTGCAGCGTTTATACTTGCATTGGGTGTGAAAACATTTCCCATTCATAGAATCATAGAATCTCAGGGTTGGAAGGGACCTCAGAAGGTCATCTAGTCCAACCCCCTGTTCAAAGCAGAAGCAATCCACAACTAAATCATCCCAGCCAGGACTTTGTCAAGCCTGACCTTAAAACCTCTAAGGAAGGCAATTCTACCACCTCCCTAGGTAACCCATTCCAGTGCTTCACCACCCTCCTAGTGAAAAAGTTCCTAATATCCAACCTAAACCTCCCCCACTGCAACTTGAGACCTTTACTCCTTGTTCTGTCATCTAGTACCACTGAGAACTGTCTAGAGCCATCCTCTTTGGAACTCCTTTTCAGGTAGTTGAAAGCAGCTATCAAATCCCCCCTCATTCTTCTCTTCTGCAGACTAAACAATCGCAGTTCCCTCAGCCTCTCCTCATAAGTCATGTGCTCCAGCCCCCTAATCATTTTCGTTGCCCTCCGCTGGACTCCCTCCAACCTTTCCACATCCCTCTTGTAGTATGGGGCCCAAAACTGGACACAGTAACCCAGATGAGGCCTCACCAATGTCAAATAGAGGGGAATGATCATGTCCCTCAATTTGCTGGCAATGCCCCTACTTATACAGCCCAAAATGCCATTAGCCTTCTTGGCAACAAGGGCACACTGTTGACTCATATCCAGCTTCTCGTCCACTCTAACGCCCTAAGTCCTTTTCTGCAGAATTGCTGCCTAGCCATTCGATCCCTAGTCTGTAGTAGTGCATGGGATTCTTCCGTCCTAAATGCAGGACTCTGCACTTGTCCTTGTTGAAACTCATCAGATTTCTTTTGTCCCAATCCTCTAATTTGTCTAGGTCCCTCTGTATCCTATCCCTTCCCTCCAGCGTATCTACCATTCCTCCCAGTTAAGTGTCATCTGCAAACTTGCTGAGGGTGCAGTCCACATCATCCTCTAGATCAGGGATCAGCAACTTTTGGCATGCCAGGGTAAGCACCCTGGCGGGCCAGGACGGTTTGTTTACCTGCCGCGTCCGCAGGTTTGGCCGATCGCGGCTCCCACTGGCCGCGGTTCGTTGTCCCAGGCCAATGGGGGCTGCGGGAAGTGGCGGCGGCGGCCAGCACATCCCTCGGCCCGCACCGCTTCCTGCAGCCCTCATTGGCCTGGGACAGCGAATCGCGGCCAGTGGGAGCCGCAATCTGCCGAACCTGCGGACGCAGCAAACAAACCAGCCCGGCAGGGTGCTTACCCTGGCAAGCCGCGTGCCAAAGGTTGCCGATCCCTGCTCTAGATCATTAATGAAGATATTGAACAAAACCGGCCCCAGGACCGACCCTTGATACCGGCTGCCAACTAGACATGGATTGTTAAATGCAAAACTAATATTCACTTTTATCTCCACATTTTGAAGCCGAGGTTTTAGCACAGGCAACCTGCTGTCTGTGAATGTCAGCTGGGTGGGGAGATATGGAGTCATACACACACAGCTAAAGTTCCTGGTCCATTTTACCCCAGGGTAATTCAGGATCCTCTGCTGCCCTCTATCTAAATTCTCTGCCATACCTTAACCATGCTACCCTACCATATGTAGCATAAGCCTTTGCTATTAAATCCTTGCACTTGAACAAAGAAATACACCTCTTGGGGTGCCTCACACAAATTATATTTGCATAAATTCAATAGGTTGTGGACTAGTTCTCAAGAGTTTGCGGCACCTTAAGTCAACAGAGTTTGTCCTTGTCTTTTCTGTTCTTTTTGCCCCCTTCCTCTGTCTGCTCTTCCCTAAACAGCGAGGTAAGTAAATCCATGAACTCCCCCTTCCAAATTGTTTCCTTAACCCCTATAGACAGATCATTCTCCAGGGGCTGATCAGATCCCGCATATGATCCCTGGGAACTTAGCTGCCGTATCTCTCACCTGTCTCCCCTTAGGAATGCTGCTGCCTGGCAACAGGGGGTTCCTCCCTGATAGCTGTGTATCCCTTTGTGAGATATCAGCCCTGCCCCAAAAACCTGTGACAGTGCTACCCCTTTGTCTGAAGCACTTGCTTTCTCAGGCAGGCTTCCCAGCCTATGTGTCAGGAGTAAGGCTGCTCAGTAATCGACACCCTAACGCTTCAGAGCCACATGCGGCTCTTCAGAAGTTAATATGTGGCTCTTTTGTATAGGCACTGACTCCAGGGCTGGAGCTATAGGTGCCAACTTTCCAATGTGCCGGGGGGTGCTCACTGCTCAACCCCTGCTCTGCCACAGGCCCTGCCCCCACTCCACCCCTTCCCACCCCCTCCCCCTGAGCCTGAAGTGCTCTCGCTCCTCCCTCCTACCCCCCAGAGCCTCCTGCATGCCACAAAACAGCTGATCGGAAAGTGGGAGGAGGGAGGGGGAGGCGCAGATCAGTGGGGCTAGCAGTGGGGGGGAGGTGCTGGGAGGGGAGCTGATGGGGGGCTGCTGATGTATTACTGTGGCTCTTTGGCAATGTACATTGGTAAATTCTGGCTCATTCTCAGGCTCAGGTTGGACACCCCTGCCCTAATGAGTCAGCTAGATTGCCTGACAGTTCTGACCCTTGGCTCTGATTCGTGACTCTGACACTGTCTTGACCTGTGGCTCTAGCATTTGGACTCCAACTTCGATTCCGACCTTTGGTACTGGATCCTGGTTCTTACACTATCTCGACCCTTGGCTCGTGCATTTGGATTCTGACCACTAGGCCTGACTGCCTACAACTTGGACCCCTAACACTATGTGCCGCCCATGAGTTTACTAGATCACCCACATCCCTTGGGGGGGGGGGGGTATCAGAGAGTGGAACAACCTGGGCAGCTGACCTTGCTCATGAGCACCAATGCTTGCAATCTCCTCCTTTGTTATCTCGGACCACTGGCAAACACCACTGACATATCCCAAGGAGACTCACTGGACTCTGGGTGGATTATGGGAATGAGGCCTAGGCCCAAGGACTGTCATTCACTCATTATCCTTGTCCACCTCGATAAGACTCTGTCCCTTGCTATCGTCTGGGCTTAGGGTGACCAGATGTCCTGATTTTATAGAGACAATCCTAATATTCAGGGCTTTGTCTTATATAGGCACCAATTACTCCCAACCCCATGTCCTGATTTTTCACACTTGCTACCTGGTCACCTTATCAGGGCTTCTCTACACTTATAGCACTGCAGTGGTGGCACAGCCCTCCCGTCAATATAGCACTATCTACACTGGGAGTTATACCTACCTAACTGCATTGCTCAGTGGTGTGGATTTTCCATGCCCCTGAGCAATGGAGTTATACCAACATAAGTTTGTTATAGGGCTGTAGATTAATCGCAGTTAACTCACATGATTAACTAAAAAAAAATTAATCACAATTTTTCTACATTTTCAAATATATCTATTTCAATTACAACATAAAATAGTGTTCAGTGCTCACTTTGTATTATTTTTTATTACAAATATTTGCACTGTTAAAATGATAAAAAGAAATTTTATTTTTCAATTTACCTCATACAAGTACTGTAGTACAATCTCTTTATCATGAAAGTGCAACTTACAAATGTAGGGATTTTTGTTACATAACTGCACTCAAAAACAAAACAATGTAAAACTTTAGAGCCTACAAGTCCATTCAGTCCTCCTTGTTCAGCCAATCACTAAGAGAAACAAGTTTGTTTACATTTAAGGGATATAATGCTGCCCACTTCTTAATTACAATGTCACCTGAAAGTGAGGACAGGTGTTCACATGGCACTGTTGTAGCTGGCGTCACAAGATATTTACGTGCCAGATGCGCTAAAGATTCATATGCCTCTTCATGCTTTGGCCACCGTTCCAGAGGACATGCTTCCATGCTAATGATGCTTGTTAAAAAAATAATGCATTAATTAAATTTGTGACTGTACTCCTTGGAGGAGAACTGTATGTCTCCTGCTCTGTTTTACCCACATTCATGTTATAGCAGTCTCGGATGAGGACCCAGCACATGTTGTTTGTTTTAAGAACACTTTCACTACAGATTTGACAAAATGCGAAGATGATACCAATGTGAAATTTCTAAAGATAGCTACAGTACTCAACCCAAGATTTAAGAATCTGAAGTGCCTTCCAAAATCTCAGAGGGATGAGGTGTGGAGCATGCTTTCAGAAGTCTTAAAAAAGCAACACTCTGATTTGGAAACTACAGAACCCAAACCACCAAAAAAGAAAATCAACCTTCTGCTGGTGGCATCTGACTCTGAAGCATATTTTCATCATCTGTCCGCACAGATTTGGATCATTATTGAGCAGAACCCATTATCAGTATGGAGACACGTCCTCTGGAATGGTGGTTGAAGCATCAAGGGACATATGAATCTTTAGCGCGTCTGGCATATAAATATCTTGCAATTTCAGATACAACAGTGCCATGCAAACACCTGTTCTCACTTTCAGGTGACATTGTAAACAAGAAGCGAGCAGCATTATCTTCTGCAAATGTAAACTAACTTGTTTGTCTGAGTGATTGGCTGAAGAAGAAGGACTGATTGGACTTGTAGGTTCTAAAGTTTTACATTGCATTATTTTTGAATGCAGGCATTTTTTGTACCTAATTCTATATTAGATTCCACTACAGTACTTGCATGAGGTGAAGTGAAAAATATTTCATTTTTTACAGTGCAAATATTTGTAATAAAAAATAAATATAAAGTGAGTATTGTACACTTTGTATTCTGTGTTGTAACTGAAATCAATATATTTTAAAATGTAGAAAACATCCAAAAATATTTAAATAAATGGTATTCTATTATTAACAGCACGATTAGTCGCGCAATTAATTTTTGTAATCGCTTGACAGCCCTAGTTTCTAGTATAGACCAGAAACTCACCCTTTTTGTGCCTCCCAGAGACCTCCTGTACAAGGTTCAAGATCTCATCAGGGAGGAATGGACTTCTCTCATACTGCAAAGTGAAATGTCCTAGCAAAGGTCCTGGATCCAACCCATCTGCTCCCCTTGTCCTGTGACTCTTCTTTCACGTCAGTTTCAGACCATTGATCCTCCCTTATCTCTACTCCTGAGAAGACTGAGAACAAGGGGCAACAATCCCACACTCAGAATTCTTGGGCAAAGCTGCCTGAATGAACCATCACCCACCTCTAAGGCGACCTCTCTCAGTACCTCCAGTAGGGCAGGGCTAGGTTCCTCCAATGCCTGCCAGAGGACAACCTTACCACCTATACCCTAACCCCCACTGTCTAACCCCAGGGGAGAAGGGACTAGGTGTTCTGTCTCACTTCCTCAGAGTAACTCCTGGTGCAGGCGCCCACAGACCTGCTGGTTGTACTCTTAGCTGAAGCCCCACGAGCCCTTCCCCTTCCCTCTCCTGAAGTGGGACAAGGAGGGAGGCATAGTAGGACATAAGGAGCCGTGTGCTCCTGTGGCAGCTGCAGCACTTCCATGGCATCCCCTTTCCCAAGCAGGGGGGTGGAGTGGAGCAGTGGTGACAGATGCAACCCTCAAAGTCCTGCCCTGACTCATCACGGCTACCGCAGCAGCACCATGTGTCCTCTGCCTCCCTCACCTTGAGCGGGGGGGGGAGAAAGGGCGTCAACATGAAATCCCTCCCTAAGGGGATTCATCCTCTGGTAGAGGGCAGAGCCCGCATGCTGTGGGACTGGGATCTGACTCCTGCAGTGGGGCAGAGACACCTCCTTCCCTTCCCCCTGCTGAGGCAGACCGGATACCTCTAGGGAGAATCCTTAACTTTAACTCCTCTGCATCCTGACCACAACTGCTGCTGTTGTGGGGTTGGTGAGTAAGCTGCTGGAATGGAGCCAAAAGAGGCTCCACATGGCCAATACTCCAGGTTAAATCCCTGGAGCTAGGGGATGCGAACAATTGGCACTCCTTTCCCCTCAACTGGCTGATTTGTGCCAGAGTCTCTAAGGGGGTGGGGAAGAGCTACCTGGTGTACCTCAGCTAGTGTCTCTCACTATAAGGCATTGTTAACTGCAAAAAAAATGTAGGGCACCCAACCTATACCCTACCAAGGGCTCAAGGCATGACCTGATCAATTTAGGTACCTGCCCTTTCCCACAGGGCTCAGTGCTCTACAGGTCTGCGGAACCTTTTCCCAGTGAGAACCTTACACAGCTGTGCTCTAAACATCTACTTATTAACAACAGACAGAATACGTATACCAAGCAAATCTCTTATGCTCACCACTCCCAATATACAGACAAAATTCACCTGATGGCCAGTCAGGATCCTCTCATCTGGGGGTTTCCGGCGACGCCGCTGCATGTCACGGTCGTGCAGAGGGGTCAGAGTTTGTTTGCGCAGATGATCAGCATATATTTACTAGTCAGAGCTTATCTTATCTATTTTACCAATTCTTGGGGTCTTCCTGTTTCCTCCCACACTAACCCCTCTTTTAATGTTCCTCAAAAAGCTTGTATCACTTACAGAATCCTTATTTAGTGCAAAAGAGACATTAAAAAGTGTAATACTTGAGAACTTTATGCAGCAACATCTTTCCTTATGGCAGAAAATTGATTTACAGCCTCTTGACCAGAAAAGCCTACAACTATCCTTCAGTTGTCCCATCAGCAAATACCTTTATCCCAGTACCTGAGCAAGCATTTATTTCACCATGGATTATTTTCTCTTGTAACAAAATGAAAGTTCTCTATCAGTTTGAATTAGAATCACTACAATGGTGAAACACTTTGGACAGATGAGATGTGTTATACTAAACAAGATACTCAATGTATGTATTTGAAACTGTAACATCACAACATAGCTCTGTATTTAGCCATACTTTATCAACAAAGACTGGATGCTGCTTATCTTTACAAAAGTCACATGCAGACAAACACTTGCAAATTTAGAAAAAGGCTACAATGAAAAAAAAAAAAAAAAAAAAGAGTAAGGGCTTGAGAACCTTTATATCATTCCTTGCTCTTTTGTGTTTTGTAATTATGTGAAATATGAGACGATATTATAAAATGTTTTCTTAAAACTGGAATTCATTGTGCATTCTGTCTTTTAAATAAGATCACAGTATATAATTTTGGGTGTGTTTGCTGGGACTCCATCATTTGTCTTCCTTTTTTATATTTAGAATAAAATCCTTGGTAAAGGGACAGAGCATGGAAGCCACCAATCCTGCAGAGGCTTAACATTGAAGTCAACAGGACTACACATTCTGTATAAGCTTAAACACACACATAAGACCTTGTAGGCCTAAAACTTCATAACTTACACTAACATTTAAAACAAAAATAAACAGGAAATAATAATTTATTACACTGGGACCTGATAGAACTCAGCTAAGGAGTAAATCCAGCCCATCATCTATGGGGGCTGAAGCCTGCAAGATGCTGAGCATGCTCAACTACCACTGGTTTCAATAGGTGTTAAGGATGCACAGCACCTAGTATGATTAAACCCTGGCTGCATAGGGTCATAGAATCATAGGGTTAGAAGGGACCACGAGGGTCCTCTAGTTTAACCCCCTGGCAAGATGCAGGATTTGTTGTATCTAAACCATGCAAGACGGATGGCTATCCAGCCTCCTTTTGAGAACCTCCAGTGAAGGAACTTCTACAACCTGCCAAGGGAATCTATTCCATTGTCCTACTGTTCTTCAGTTTTCCTGAGATTTTATCTAAATCTGCTATGCTGTAGTTGCCTCTTGTACTACCCTCTGTGGGAAGAGAGAACTTTTCTCCATCTTTTTTTTGGCAGGCTTTCAACTATTTGACTCTTAATCTCCTCTTTTTTTCCCTTCCCTAAGTGTGGCACCTTACATTTGGCTTTGTTGAATTTACTGTCTATAGCCCAGTTCTCCAATTTATCAAGCTCCCTCTGAATTTTAGCTCTCTCCTCCAAAGTGTTGCCCCCCCCTCACAGTTTTGTGTCATCCACACATTTGATCATTATGCTCTCTATTCCTACGTCCAGGTCATTAATAAAGATGTTAAACAACACTGGACCCAGAACAGATCCCTGTGGAACCCAACTTGAGACCTCCCTCCAATCTGACATAATTCCATTAATGGTTACTTTGCAGTTGTTTAACCAATTATGTATCCACTTAATGGTGGTTCCGCTGAGACTGCATTTCTCCTGCTTACTTATAAGAATGTCATATGGGACTGTGTCAAAAGCCTTGCTGAAGTCCAAGTATATTATGTCCACCACGCTCCCCCTATCCACCAAACCAATCACCCTGTCAAAGAAGGAAATCAAGCTGGTTTGACATGATTTGTTCTTGGTAAACCTATGCTGGTTGCTAGTGATTACCCCTTCGTCCTCCAGGTATTCACAAACGGAATGTTTTATACATTGCCCATGTAGTTTCCCAGCTATTGAAGGCAGGCTGACTGGTCTATAGGTCCCTGGCCCCTCCTTTTTTAAAGATGGGCACTATGTTAGCCCTTCTCCAGTCTTTTGGGGCTTCTCCTGTCATCCATGAGTTTGCAAATATTATTGACAGTGACTCCAAGATTTCTTCAGCTAATTCCTTCCAGACCCTGGGGTGAATTGCATCAGATCCTGTCGTCTTGAATTCATTCAGATTGGTCAGATCTCTGACATGTCCTTTACTTATGCCGATCTGCATCCCTTTCCCTTTACTGCCTATGATAACTTTGCTAGTTGCCCAGTCATGTGTTATTTTTTGTGAGAAGACTGAAGCAAAGTAGGCATTGAACAGCTCTGCCCCTATCATCCTCCATCACTGCTCTACAGCCAAAATGCTTCTGAAATAAATGTAGTCAAACTTTACTAATTCTGGGTCACTGAGAACAAAAATGATGCTTAAAATTGTTGATTGGCTCTAGTTTTCAAGATATGCTATTGGGTCAGTATATACGACCCTTGACTTGGGAATGGCGGAGGATAAGTGAGTTATAAAGGGAAGGGATCTCAATTTAAACCAGAAATGACTAAAATACATCTTTGACTGGATCTATGAATAAATCTATGACTGGGTTTGGACAGTACTTGCTTTTTAGGCAAAACAATGAATGATGCAATCTGAAGCTGGTATTGCGTCATACAGGATATGAATTGCATCATGTTATTCCTAGAAGTCATGGATAATGCAATCATAACGAAGCTTACATCACTCTGCTGAACAAATTGCCCTATATCAGCTCTAGAAAACATACAGTGTCGTGCTCTCTTATTTGTCAGTGTTTGATTTTGCAAAGGGACACATTTCTGTTTAGCCAAAGTGAGCAGAGATGCCTCGTACTTGTGTGAACAGTGCAGATAACTTCTGCTATGTTTGTGGTGAAGTGACTTTTGCATCACAAAAGCGCAGTATAACCACTATGGTTAAGAAAGCCTATCACCTTTATTTTGGCTGCAAAATTGGAGATCAGGACAAGAGGTGGGCCCCACACATATGCTGCAACACTTGTGCAACAAATCTTCGCCAGTGGTTGAACAGGAAAAGGAAATCTATGCCTTTTGCAGTGCCAATGATTTGGAGAGAGCCAACAGATCATACCAGCAATTGTTACTTCTGCATGGTGCCTCCAGTTGGGAAAGGTGTGTCAAAGAAGAAAAAGTGGACTGTGCATTATCCAAACATTCCATCAGCTATACGCCCAGTACCCCACGGAGAAGGACTGCCGGTTCCTGATGCACCAGAATCATTCTCACTTGAGTCAGACGAGGAAGAGGAAGAGGATGAAACTTCTGGTCCTGAACCATCAATGTCACAGGACCCACATTTTCTCCCATCCTCCTCCTCTGAACCACACCTCATAACACAAGGTGAACTGAATGACCTTGTCAGGGATTTGGAACTACCCAAGAGTAAGGCAGAGCTGTTGGGCTCCAGACTACAGCAGTGGAATCTCCTGGCAGGTGATGTTAGGGTTTCCATGTTCCGTGACCGTCAAAAGGATCTTGTCCCATTCTTCTTCATGGAAGGTGATCTTGTAGCCTGCAACAACATCGATGGTGTGATGGCAGCCCTCAACATCGTTCACGATCCAGATGAGTGGAGACTGTTCATTGATTCATCGAAGACGAGTCTTAAAGCTGTTTTACTGCATAATGGCAATGTTTTGCCATCAATTCCAGTTGGTCATGCAGTCCATATGAAGGAAACCTATGACAACATGAAACAACTTTTGAGGTGCATAAACTATGACCAACATCAGTGGCAGCTTTGTGGCGATTTGAAGGTTGTTGCTCTCTTGCTTGGTCTGCAGGCTGGATACACAAAGTACTGCTGTTTTCTCTGCGAATGGGATAGTCGTGCAAGAGATTCCCACTACATCAAGAAAGATTGGCCACTCCGACAGTCATTGGAGCCTGGGAGGAAAAGTGTTCAGCATCCACCACTTGTTGAATCAAGGAAGATTTTGTTACCACCCTTACACATCAAGCTGGGTCTGATGAAGAACTTTGTCAAGGCCATTGACAAAACACAAGCAGCTTTCAAGTACCTCCGTGGAAAATTTCCAAGGTTAAGTGAAGCTAAGATAAAGGAAGGTGTCTTTGTTGGTCCTCAGATTCGTGAACTTCTTCGAGATGATGCATTTGACCATGCACTGCGTGGCAAGGAAAAGACGGCATGGAAAGCCTTCCAGTTAGTGGCAATAAATTTTCTCGGAAACAACAAGGCACACAACTACAGGTTGTTGGTGGAAAACCTCCTCAAGGCATACAAAAGCCTTGGTTGCAACATGTCACTAAAGATACATTTTTTGCACTCTCATCTAGATTTTTTTCCACCGAACTGCGGAGCAGTGAGCGACGAGCACGGCGAGCGATTTCACCAGGACATTGCAACAATGGAGAAACGCTATCAGGGCAAATGGAGCCCATCAATGCTTGCAGACTATTGCTGGACAGTGACAAGAGATGCTCCATTTAATGAATACAAGAGACAAGCCAAGAAGCGCCGAGTAGACACTGAATAGGACTAAACTATGTACATAATAGTTTTTTGCCTTTTGTTTCATAATAAATTTTATTTATATAACCCTTTTGCTGATTTTTAAAGTGTTACATAAACAGGACAGGTGAAATATTATCATGTAAAGCAACCATAAACACATGAAAAGACCTAGGTTTACAATTTATGATCAAATATATCAGAAAAAAAAGAAAGATCAGGGCTAGTGTGGGTCCACTGCTCAGTGGGGAAGGTGAGCTGGTAACACTGGTCTACAATTTTTGAGAAGTCGTCTGCTTCAGAGATAAAATGTGATATTTATTATGTATTTTGATGTGCTGAATTCAAATATGACAATTAAAACAACTGATTGGCTACTGTTTCTAAGATATTCAAGTTTTTACATTTTATGTCTATGTATATTGTGTAGATAGTAGAGTTTTAAAGAACCCCTTCTTGTTGTCTCTAACATTCCTTGCCAGCTGTAACTCATTCTTTGCCTTGGCTTTCCTGATTATGTTCTTACACGCTCACACCATTCCCATGTATACTTCCTTGGTGACATGCCCTTCCTTCCATTCCCAAAGTAGAGCAATTTAAAGTAAGGTTTAGTCCTCTGCAGGATTTAAAGCAAGGTAATACAAATCTTTAATTTAAACCACTTGATTTAAAAAAAACCATTTAAATTAGGTTGAGGTGTTGTAAAACTATTTTGAAAATTTGTGCTCCTACAATTGTAGATTAAAATTTATAATTAATTAAATTATAATTTGTGATTTTTGAATGCTGCTACTGGTAGGCATTTTAATAGAATTTTACAAAATTGCTATGGGCAAAAAAGACAATATTGAAAAGTAAGGCCCTGATCCTCCAAACACTTAAGGTGTGTAACTCCACTCTCATTAACAGTCCCATTAGCCTCAATGGTACTATTTGTGTTTAAAGTTCAGTATGTGCACAACTGTTTGCAGCATCAGAGGCTAAAATTGTATTTTTATTAAAAGCTTTTCTCTAGTGGCATAAAATCGTATTCACTTGAAACAAAATTGATTTGGTGCTAACAATAAAAGTTGTTTAGACTTTTAAAACATTAACCAGGTTATTCTGAATTTTATTACACACATTGACCAACATTTCAAAAATAGGAGCCTAATCTTAAACTCTTGAACGTATAAATTGGGGAGTTAAAGTTTGAATTTTCAAAAGCACCAAAGTAGTTTAGAATCACAGATGGAGAAGCCTCCTTGAAACACTTCTTCTGGACTTGTGAGAGTTCAGTATATTGGATTTATGCTGCAATGCTAGTGAGGCCATGGACTTCCCCCCCCCAGCATAGATGAGGATCTCAACTGTGAAATTGCTCCATAGAAAAAAAAAATCTCTATCTAAAATCTGAAATTCTACTAACAATTAGGAAACTAAAGAAACAAATACAAAACACCGACTTTAGCAAGCTAAGACTAAAGTGAGAAATACTAAACTAACAATGTATAAATAAAAAACTATTTATTTTTAAAACTAAAATTGTGATATTTTGGCTTTTAAAAAAATCATGATTTTTATCTACCCTGGTTTCCTGACAGTGGAGTCGGTATAGGTCCATCGAACAGAGAGGACTGAGGAGAATGAATGTATATGGGGGCTACATCGTGTATTCTGCAATGGTTGATTTCATTTCAGCAAGGGGAAAGTCAGGGTCCTACAGGGAACAATGTTATGAGTAGGGCCCTACCAAATACACAGTCCATTATGGCCAATTTCAGAGCCATAGGATTTGAAAATGTTTAAATCTGAAATTTCAGTGTTGTAACCGTGGGGATCCTGACCCAAAAGGAGATTGGGGTGGGGAGGGGGAGGGGGAGAAAGGTGGCAAACCTGTGGTGGGGAGGGTGTCAGGGGATTGTCACCCTCACTTCTGTGCTCTCTGGTGTTTTGGGCATGCTGCCATTTTTGTGAGAAGCTTGTGAGAGTGTAAGCCACAGAGTGTCATGGTTGTTAAATTCATTGGAGAATTGGGATCAGATTCTAAAGTCAGTCTCCTGAAGTGGGCAGACAGAAGCTGTTCAGATTAGAACTGATGTGGAGGGAGTGGAAGCTCAGGTATTTAAATTTAAAACATTCTGTAGGATTACTCTTCCAATCTAGATGTAATTTGTTCATGTTAGAGACCATCAAGATAGACCACAGATGTCAGTCTCCAGAAACTCCATTCCCATAACCTCTCAAGAGACCCCTGCCCACTCGTCTACAGACAGAGCCCATATTTCTCCCACTCATTCCCTGACAGCAACAGCCAGTCACTTCAGCATCCTGAGATACCATCACCAGCCACCAGCTCAAGCGCTCTGAACACACAGCATTCCTAGACATCCAACTGCCTCACAGGCCCCAGCCTCATAGTTGCCAATTGTGCAACTCCATGCCCTATCCCTACCTCTGCTTGGAGAAGGCTACATTGACAGTAAAATGATGTTGACCATATGCAAATTAGCTTTACATAATTTGCATAAAGTGTCACACACAGCGTGGTGCAAATCTTGGTAGCTGTGAATGAAGGACTCCTGACCTTTACACTGGAACTTGGAAACTGTTGCCATTATTTTGTTTCATCCATACTGCCATTGCTATAAGCTTGCACTTGCTCTTCATATTGTCATTAATCTAATCAAGCTATATGTACTTGTCCTCCTGTCTCTTGTCTCCTCCCACAATTTTGCCCAGCCCTCAATTCCCTATCCTTACCAGTACCTTACCTATTTTCCAGCCATCCTTCCATATGTACACTCCTATCGTCTTTATCCTTTTTCTTTCAAGTTCCATACACAAAGAAGTGAAAGTAATGGAGAGAAGATTAAACTGTGAATAATAATTTACCCTATTAACAAATTTAACAAAAAAAGCTGCGATTTCAGGATGTATATTACTTGTTTTAGAATGTCTAGCATGCTTTGTGTGCTACTTATATATTAAAAATAAAGTACATTATATGAGAGATGTCCTCCCTCTATTTCCTATCAATTATTAACAAATCAGTTCTTGCTCTCTGTGACATTATTAGTTCAGTATTTGGAATGTAAATATACCAAAACAAACCACCCTTAAATCAAATAATGTTTCTTTCACTGACCCTTTTTGGCGCTATTCACATGAGTGAAGTTATGCACATATTTCAGTGTTTGCAGGACTGGAACCTAACCCCTAAATATACCCTTGTATTTGTATCCTTCTTTCATGTATAAGCAGTGTTATAGATTAATACAGATGAATTGTATAGTAGTATCTTCAAACAAACATTTTGAAAACTGCTTAGGGTCTCTCAGGGACAATAATGCCAAACTCACAAAAAGCAGAAAATATAAAGTTCTGTTCACAACCACAGACCTAGAAGCACATGGTCCACCGCCCTACAAATCTGCTTTACTCAACTATAGTCACCAAGGGCATACCCAGACAGCCCTAAATATGGCCTTTGATGCAAGTATCCAAAGGGAATGAAGCCACAGATGGACCTCAGCAATGGTTGGCACTTCACTAGAGCTTTTGCTAGAGGAAGTGAGGCTGCCCCTACGTAGTGCCACTATATCCCACTCTGCAAATGGAACAATAATCAGCGTATCCTCAGGGAAGATGGTCCCTCCCCGGGATCTATGGTCAGGAAACTAGACAGGAAAACGCGAAGAGATGGGCAAGTCAATATTATCAGCATCCTCTTCAATCTTTTTTCATTTTTGCTATACTGTTGTAAACTGATTTGACACCACTCAATCACGCAAACTAGTTAAATGTTGATTTTCTGTGCCCCTTCCCCCGCCCAATATTCAACTGTGTATTTTATTTTATTTTTAAACTTTCTTCTTGCCACTCATCACCAAAAACATTACAAAAAACCCAAGACACTGTAAAAATATGTAAAACTGTGTTTTGAAAGTACAATTTTACCTTGGGAACTGAAAATACTTTAAACAATTCAAACATGTTCACATTTAAAATTTTCATTATTCTCCCCGACAAATATTCAAGTCAGAAAAGCACTAATTAATTAAAATGAACTTTCTGTGTCAACTTTCACTATGGTGCCACTAATGTACCATGATAATTAGCATACATCACTAGAGTTAAATTTTCCAGGTTTGATACTAAAGTGTTTTATTTCATATATGTAAAACAGCAAACCAAAAAGATCATGTTACCAGGTAACAAAATAAACATAAAACTATGCAAATCACCATTAAAATGAATTCATATTTTACATGTTGTCTATAATAGGGGTGTCAACCATTAGGCCTGCTTGATGCATTTCTGTGGTCCTCTTATCCTACTCAGATTATACAGAATCTAAGATTCCATTTAAAAAAAAGGTTTTTCTGTCTCCAGGCTGCAAAGATAGCTTTCCAAATGTAAGTCAATATAGTGTTATCTTCTCGAGTCTGCAGACAACCTGAAACAATAAATCAGAAGTGTGATCTCTGCTTCCTATTAATCTGTGTTGGAGTGACTTTAAACCAGTGGTGGGCAACCTGCGACCCGCATGAGGTCCACCACTACTTTAAACCCAGTAATGACAACTACTCATCAGCACTAATTATTTCAATAGATAAAATGGGGAAGGGGCAGGAATTATTGAAGTGGAGACAGAGAGAAACAGGGAGAAGGAAGGAAATGAAGAAATGAGGATGGAGAGAGAAACGAAGGGGAGAAATAGCAATTCTCCTGAATGTGAGTATATTTTCCCTTTGAGTGATAATGAACACTAAAATGAAAACAAAAACGTAGTTACTGTATATTCTACCATTGATTCCTATGCAAACTTTTTAGACATCAGTGGATATTCCACTGTCAACTGAGGGGAGTAAATAGTCTTATACCCAAACTCACTGACCATAATTAAAAATGGAATTTGGCTCTTTCCTAATCAGTTTGACATCTCTGGTCTATACTTTGACTAGGATAAAGATAGCAAATATTCCATTAGAATTCTTGTGATCTGTAATGGACAGGATATAAACCCAATTAAAGCACTACTGAAGTCAATAGGATATTCCATATAATGCATAAAAGATGTACTATGGAATTCAAGTATATATAAATCTGCATGTACGGTAACTGCTTGCAGACTTAGGTTAGCGTGTTAGAAAAGTCTTGGGTTTTTGTTTTGGTTTTTAAATAAACATTCAGTTCTGAAAAAAATAAACTATCAAAATGATAAGCTTAATTTTTGAAATCTTAAGCCCTTTTTTTTTTTTTTTTTAATTAAAGAAGCAAGCAAACTCTCCCTATTTTCCCCTGCTCTCTGATTAAAAACAAAACCTAGAATGGATTTAAATTATAGCTTGTACATAAAAAATTGCATCTGAAGTTGAATGCAAGTTTCATACCAGAAGAAAAAACCTAAATCAATCCATTATGCATAAACTGTCCAAAATTAAGAGTTTATAATAAAACTCTCAACAAGTTATATCTACTATATCAGAGTGATTAAGTTTCACTAAACTTTTAGGTAGATTCAGTGAACGTGCAATATTTGACAGACTGTTTATAAAACTAAAGCTCAGATTTATAAGGAATACATATAATAATCATGCTATTTCCAAAGTACTACAGTCTATAAACAAAAGGAAAAAAGTAAGCAATGAATAATTATTAGATAAATTCCATCAATATGCCTTTTTTCACTTTTCTATAAAAGCTTTACACTTTTACATCTCATCCTTTTCTTTTTAAAGAAGATTACAGAAATGTTTGGAAACCTGAACATACAGTAACTTCATTCTATATTTCTGATAGCAGCCAGTCTTCAAACCCTTTGCTAGCTCGACATTTATCTCATCAAGAGATCTTCTCCCATGAAATCAACTTGTCATATTTTCAGCAGCCTAGAAAGAGAAGTACAGTTCATTATAATGAACCCACTGAAAATAAACACAGTGGAGATATAGATCAGCTATAACACTTATGGTCATTTTTTGCAACTACTTTTATTTGGTCAACAACGTTTAAATAGTTTACAGATCATAAATCATGTGATATGTAATCTTAATATGCTGCTTAAATGGCTCTTTCATGGATTATTTTCATTTTCACAATATTTTTGACTCCCACTATTCTTCCTTTATTCATTTAGCCATCACTTGACAAAATTTGACACAGGAAAGCCAAGTGTATAATTCTAACAAGGAGCTGTACCTGGTCTTTTCACACTGACTCATGCAGGTGGTGTTCAGATTAGGGCATGTTTTACTACAGACCCCACATAGTCATGCGGTCGCACCTACTTGTTAAACTGTAAATCAAAACAAACAAACAAAAAATGTGTGAAATGTATGTGAATCCTTATTCTTGTCCTTTCCATATTTTTATTAAATACATAATGGTGTAGCATAAACATTTTATCTGCATGAATTTGGGACACTGGCATAATTCATAAGTAACACTACAGTGAGTTATACAGATCATTTTAATAGTAGTAGTAACAGTAGCAGCAGCAGTAGTAGTAAATATTTATATAATGGTACCACTGGATGCTGGATAAATACAGAAGAGAGATCCTTGCCCTGAAAGGCTCTACAGACAAATGGCAGGGAATGTGGATAAGACATACAAGAAAGTTAATGTGGGGAAGAACTGATACTGCCTTCTCAGTTACATTTATTTGTCTACATTTATGTAAATCATTATTTTTTAAATTGGGATTCGAAGAAGAAAGATTACTAAAGCAGCTAGAGTGTGTAGGGCTCAATTATGAAGAGCCTTAAAGGTAAAACACAAGGAGCCTGTATTTGATATAGAGGTGAATGGGAATTGAAGCTTAAGTGTGGATCTGTTGATAAAATTTGAGA
This sequence comes from Platysternon megacephalum, assembly GCA_003942145.1. Classification (NCBI taxonomy): domain Eukaryota; kingdom Metazoa; phylum Chordata; order Testudines; family Platysternidae; genus Platysternon; species Platysternon megacephalum. The sequence goes on along the minus strand of QXTE01000219.1, from coordinate 2,560,392 downwards.
ATCTGATGAGCAAATTGTTAGAGAATCCAGTCTCTGGCTCTACATTATTTATAGCTTTGCAAAAGTTATCATGGAAGTGTACCTGTTCACTCAAAGAACAAAAAGGCCCAGTTGCCCATTTTTTACCATTGTGATCGATAAAGAGAGTTAGTAATTTTATTGGTCCATCAAAATATGTCACTCATTCAAAGTAAGGGGAAAAAAGCAAGTAAAAATTTGTAAGGTTTGCTATCTGCAGATTCTATGCTTTGGACCAAATCCTATTAGCAATACAGGATGAAGGCGACAGGATTTGTTTCCTAAGATTATTATTTTTATTTTATTTAAAATGCAAGGCAAAGGTACAATTTCATATGAAAAGCTAAAAGTGCAGTAATTTGAACTTTGATTTGCTTTAATTAAACAAAAAAAACTCTGCATGTTTTTCATAAACTGCCTTACCTTTAGCGCTTCTGTAGCCTTGCGTAGCTCTTTAATTACTGAGGATAAGGCTTCTGGATTTATACCTTGCTCACACAACCGCACACAAATAGACAGAGTTTCCATATCCAAACCAGTGTTTAATATTCTTGAAATCTCAAGCAGAACTGTAACAATTTTTAAAGATTAAAATTAGTTCTTGTTAAAGTTTAAATGAGATTACTGACATTTCTCTTAAAAATAATTTCTTAAGGGTGGGATTTTCAAAAGCTGAACCTCTGTGGATGGGGACAATGGAAACACTACCTATCCACCCCCCCAGTTTGAACCCCACCTATAACATTCATAATCACCCTCCCCGTGTGAGTCAGAAGCCCCAGACTCCAAACTCAGATCCACATTTACATTCTCTACTCTAGTGTTTCCCATTCACTGAACCAGGATATTACTTGTTTACTGTTGTGATAGGAAGAATAGTCAACATGTCTATAGAATGTAGTAAGCTTTCATTTGTAGACAGTGATTTAAAAAAATTCTAACATTGTAATGATAATTCAAATCTTTGCCCATTAAATGGAAGGTAGGAAAGAAAACAGGAGCGGTTTTAATTAATGATTACAATATTATAATATTGTTTTGTATTACTGCATATTTAATTATCAATTGTACTCAATATTAAAGTTTTGTCTGACAATACAGACAAATATTAAATTTTATTTGCTCTCAAAAGCAAATATTAACGTAAGCTTTTAAAAAGTGTTCTAAGCCAGTGGCTTCTCAACCTTTCCAGACTACTGTACCCCTTTCAGGAGTCTGATTTGTCTTGCATATTGCCAAGTTTCACCTCACTTAAAAAACTACTTGCTTACAAAATCAGACACAAAAATATGAAAGTGTCACAGCACACTATATGGTAAAAATGAGAAAGTAAGCAATTTTCCACTAATAATGATAAATCAATTGGAATATAAATATTGTACTTACATTTCAGTGTATAGTACATAGAACAGTATAAACAAGTCATTGTCTGTATGAAATTTTAGTTTGCACTGACTTCACTAGTCTTTTTATGTAGCCTGTTGTAAAACTAGGCAAATATCTAGATGAGTTGACTGGAAACATCTCTGTGCATCCCCTAGGGTACGTGTACCCTGGGTTGAGAACCACTGTCCTAGGCCCTCACTCCTACATCTATACTTGGTTCTCCCTTTGACAATGACAATGCCATGTGTAACAAGAATGGCCATCACTTGATTCAGTGACTCAAGATACTTGTTCTAGATTTTTACTGGCTACTTTTTCCCATTATCTTTACCCTTTTGCCTTACATTTTTCTCAGCTACTAACAATCACTGAACTGCTCATTCCACTACAAGCATCTTCATCCAAGCATGTTTGTGATGAAATGGCATCCTCTGACTAGATACTACTCTCTTTTGAATCTTATGAAAAGCTTTCATTATTGTAGAGCTGTACAAGGTTCAGTCTTCAGCAAGACTCCCTGACAACAATGATTTATTTATATTAAGAAATATTACTTATAACGTTTCTATAATCACAAAGAAACAAAGCTTTCCAAAATTTGAAATAGAAATGCTACTTCATTCCTTCCACCATTACACTAGGACAACAGATGGCTGTTTTGATGCCGAATGTGCGAATATTGACAAGATATATAGTTCACAAATACTAAAAATGTTTTACTGCAGTATAAATTTATGGTATACTGAAGTATAGCTTTAAAAAAAATAAGATCACCCACACATATAGGGCAGCCCAAGATGTTCAAAAATGAGTGCCTAAAGTTAGGAATCTATGTCCATAATTAGGCACGTAGGTAAGTGGCCTAATTTTCAGAAGTGCTAAGAACCCAGAAGAGCCCAACAAAGTCAGTGGGAGCTGCCAAGTGTTCAGTACTTTTGAAATGCGAGTTCTATTGATATGTTCTCCCTTAACTAAAGGTGGCTGTAATTCTCTCATAATGACCTTGAAAATACTGCAATTTTATAAACACAGTATATTCTGAAGTCAGAACACTACATTTAACTTTTTAAATGAGCTTTTAGTATATATTTCCTGGGCATACACATTTCTGATTACTTTGTTCTGATTTTTTTTTCCAATGGAAAAGTAGTGTTTGATAGTTTGAGGCAGAGAATTGCACAGCTTTTCAGTGACTAATTTCAGCTCCTATTCTCTGCAGAATTTCTCTTTTATTAGTACTTGGTAATGGTGTTTTATGGAAAGATATCTTACATTCCAGCCTAAGGTTAGTTCATTTACACACATAACTTTTACTTTTTATGAAATGAGTTAAACAAGATACAGTATAATTTAGAATTTCAAATCTCAGTTAGACTCTTATAAAGTCTAATGTTGATTTGTTTTCCTTGTTTCTTTAGCTATTATAATGTGCCACAGGGTAAAATCTCTCTATGGTACTTATATGGCCCCTATTACTAGTACCCATGCACCTCATAATCTTAATGTATTTATCCTCAACAGCCCTATGAGATAAGAAAGTACTATTCACCTCATTTTCAAACATGGGAACTGAGGCAGAGAGAGAGACTAAGGGTAGATTTTTCAAAGGTGGTTAAGTGATTCAGGAACCTCAAAAGTTGACTCTAGTGTTCATGATTGAAATCACTGGGAGATTAGGCACTTAGGTGCTTAGGCACTTTTGAAAATTTCACTATTTTAGGTACCAAACACCTCCCATTGGACGACAAATGGATGTAGGCTCCTGAGTGCCTAAGTCGCTTTTGAAAATGGGACTTAAGGACTTTCAATATTTTACCCTAAACGACTTGCCCAAGGCTAGCACAAGAAGTCTGGTTTCCCAAATCCAACTCTAGCACCCTAACCATAAGGCCATCCTTGGTCTCTCTGAACTGAAGTAACACAAAAATCTCTTTATGCCTGGGGGAATTCTGCGCAAAAAATTAAAAATTCTGCACACAATATTTCAACATTCTGCAAAATTCTGCATATTTTATTTGTCAGAATAACACAATATAATCACTCTGGTTTCAGTTATTTCTGTAATTTATTTAAACTACAATACAATGGATGAAGAATGGGATTGGGGAGCATTGGAGGAAATCCCCAAACCCCCTTGCCTAATAGTAACATAGGTAGGTTTGACCCTTTATTTCTAGTTATTAATCAACAAATATATGCAGCCATACGCTTGGTGTTACATCATAGGCAACTGAAAAGCAAGTGAGGGCTGGGAAATCAATCAATTTATATTGGCTACTGACCATCTCCAGAAAGGTCAGTAGCAAATAGTTCATGAAGCACATTTTGATAGGAAATTTTGTCAGTCCAAAAATTTAGACCAGTTCTAATCACTAAAGCACCATAAGCATTTATAAGGCCATACTGTCCTACACCACTCTGGCAACATAAAGGAACCTTAAAACTTTTACACTTGTTTTATATTCCTGGGGGAATTCACAAAGACAATGGGAACAATTCACTAAGGAGGCAGGCTGCTACATTCTGCTCTGCCTAAGGGGACTGAGCCTGCCCCATACCTACCTCCTCAGAAACAGCCTAAAGTCCTGCCCCTCCACACCGAGCATGCCGCAATAGCGAGCGAGAGGGACAGAGTGTCTCTCTCTCTCACATGCACGACTGTCCTCCCTTCCCCCGCCGTGGTGATTTACATTCCAACCAGCTGCTCCGGGTGCCCGAACCAACCTGCCTGTGCTACGGAGAGGAGCACGTGACCGCTCTTGCAGCTTCCCTGTCAGAAGTCATTTTTCTGCAGTGAAGCAAAGAAATCTGTGGGGGCATGAATTCTGCGCATGCACAGTGACACAGAATTCCCCCAGCAGTATCTCTTCTACATTTATCTGATTACAAATAGATAAAAAAATCTCAGAGTTACGAACACCTTGGGAATGGAGGCTGTTCGTAACTCTGAAGCGTTCGTAACTCTGAACAAAACATTATTGTTTTTCTTTCAAGTTTACAACTGAACATTGACTTCATACAGCTTTTAAACTTTACTATGCAGAAGAAAAATGCTTTTAGCCATCTTAATTTAAATGAAACAAGCATAGAAAGTTTCCTTACCTTGTCAATTTTTTTAGACCCTCCCCCTTTTCTTTTAGTAATTTACATTTAACACAGTACTGTATTTGTTTTTGTTTTTTTCGTCTTGTCTCTGCTGCTGCCAGATTGCTTACTTCCAGTTCCAAATGAGGTGTGTGGTTGACTGGTCAGTTTGTAACTCTGGTGTTCGTAACTCTGAGGTTCTATTGTAATTTTTTTCACGTATTTGCAACTTTTATAACTATTTTTTTTCCTAATCTGTCATTAATAATTGCTCTAATTTTACTTTATTCTGACTATGGAATGATTGTTCTTGCCCAAAAACCTGTCTCTCTCTTTCCAAATTCAGCTATATAATTTTATTTTCTTCTCCCAAATGCTTTCGGACACATTCTAAAAGGTCAGATCAAAGCTACTGTCAAGAAAGCCTTAGTTCATGTCTACACTACCACTTGCGTAGCTCAGGGCTGTGAAAAAAAAAAATCCCCGACCGACCTAAGTTTTAATGACAAAAGTGCTGGTGTGGACAGCGTTATGTCAGCAGGAGATGCTCTTCCGCCGACATAGCTACCGCTGCTCATTGGGGGGTGGTTTAATTATGCCGATGGGAGAGCTCTCTCCCGTTGGCATCGAGTGGCTACATGGGAGACCTTACAGCAGCGCAGCTGCAGCAGTACAGCTATGCCGCTGTAAGATCTGTAATGTGGACATAGCCTTACTCTCAAAAGCCAGGGTGGTAAAAAGTATAGCTATTATTTTGCTAATGAGGCAAGGAAATGAGGGCTGTAAGCACAGAAAACAGCACTTAAGATCAAAAGGGGACTAATGAATATGTGGATATTTAATGCTCAATTAAAGGCCTTTTGAAACATCAAACTGGCAAACAGCGATCTAAATACCGGATATATAGATAGCTAGATGCAAATTTCTAATTTTAGACAACATTTGAGGAGCATGCCATTTTTTACTTTAAATGTAGTGATAGAGGGTGAACTTCACCTCTGTGAGAAAGGCCAGCATAAGATTTACGTACCACTTAAATCTTATGCTGACTGTGTGAACTGGGGTGAATGTCACTTCATTTTGTATTAGCAAGCATTATCAAAAGAAGAATTTGATTGGATGCTAATGATTCTAACTGTGCAGGTATCAGGCATAACTATACAAACCCGGACGTATCAGTAAATGTGTCCGCCCAGAAATCATTGCATACATCACAGGGGAAATATGAGTACTATAGATTTTGAAAGACTACACTTTAGGCACTTTTGGGCTCACGAATCTATAGTTTTTTTTAGAACTAGCATTTGTACAGCTCAGCAGGCAGAAGCTGAAAACAGTAAGTAAGCATTGTCAGTTGATAGCAACCTACTGTCATGCCACTTCAATATCACTGTTAACAAGATTTAGATTAGCCAAAGTAAGGGAAAACACACTATTTATATAGTCAATATTTTAAGACTCTGACATTATATAAACTAGCAAATGGTTGTTTCTGTGTATAGCAGCAGCTAAAACAGGGGATGGGAAACTTTTTGGCCTGAGGGCCGCATCTGGGTATGGAAATTGCATGGTGGGCCATGAACGCTCATGAAATTAACAATTCAGAGATATTCAAATAAACTCTATTTAATAAAAATACATTTTAGTGGAAATAAACACAAAACTTTACTATTATAAATATACCATCATAACAATGTATTACAATAATTAAACCAAACTTAACCCCTTTCCACGCCCTTTTTGATTAATGTGAACAATGCAGCTGGTCACCCTTCTTTACAATAGCATCAAAGTCCGGTGTCATTCTCGTTATGGAAATCCGCAATACCGAGCTGAGATGCTGGTCAGTTAACTGGGATCTGTAGCGAGATTTGTTGTAATTCAGCAGGGAAAATGTTTGCACACATAGGTGGAGCTGAACAAAACAAGGATTTTCTGTGCCACATTGCGGACATTTGGGAACTTTGTTTCACTCAAGGTGGCATAAAACTCATTCAGTTTTTCTGAATTGTACTTCTCCTTCAAGGTGGAATCACAGTGGAGATCAATGAGCTCCAGTTGTAATTCTTGCAGGGCTTTCTTGTAGTCAAATGACAGCGGGCATGACACCAGCTCCAGCGTCTTCCCTATCTTCTCAAAGTCAGAGAAACAACGAGAAAATACTCCATGCAAGTCACACAAAACTTTGCTGTCTTCTCTGGTGACACTTCCAAGTATTTCAGTGTTGGAAAGTGAGCGAACACTTTGTCCTTAATTTGTTTTGAAAACAACACTAACTTGGCTTTGAAAGCTGTACAAACACATTCTTTCCTTGTAACTTTACATTAAGTTCATTTAAATGTGCCAAGATATCCACACCAAAAGCGAGGTCACACACTTAGTTTGAATTCTTTAATTCAGGGAAATCATTTTCTTTCCCCTACATCTCCAGAAATTTTATCTCTGAGCTCTCATACTTGCTGCAATACCTTTCCTAGGCTGAGCCAGTGGACATTTGAATGATAAAGTAAGTCCTGATGTTCAGTGTCAGTGTCTTCAAGAAAGGAAATGAACTGCCAATGATTAAGTCCCCTTGCTCTTATGTAGTTCACTATTTTCACTACTGGGCGAACAACATGATCAATGTCCAGGACATTTTTGCAGAGGGCCTCCTGATGTATAATACAATGCAGAAAAAACACCTCTTTATCAGAGTCATCTTCTTTTACTTTGTCCTGAATTCTCTTGAATTCTTTTATGTTTTTCCCAGTTAAATTTGGCGATCCATCTGTGGTTACGTTTGCCAGTTTACCCCAGGGGAGCTTCAGGTGTTCAAGGCAGCCAGACACCCTCTCGTATAAATCCGATCCCTTAGTTGTGCCTTTAATTGATTCCATTGATAAAAATTCCTGATTTCAAATTTGTCATCAGTTCATCTGACAAAGATCAGTAACTGTGCTGTGTCCTTAATGTCAGTGCTGTCATCAAGAGCGAACAAAAACAACAACAATGTAAAGCCCTGTGCTTTCTTGCTCAACTCAGAAGCCAAATGTTCATCAATCACTTCTACACAGCGAGTAACAGTTCTTCGTGACAAACTAAAGTTCTCAAATTTGTTTTGGTATTCCGGGCACAGAATGCCAGCAACATCAACCATTCATTCTTTCAAAAATTCCCCTAAAACAAAAAGCTTATTTTGTTTAACAATTTTAAGCGCAAGAACATATCTTGCCTAGTGGCTTCTTGAACTTCAGCTTGTCGCACAAACACCTCTACCCCGATATAACGCTGTCCTCGGGAGCCAAAAAATCTTACCGCGTTATAGGTGAAACTGCGTTATATCGAACTTGCTTTGATCCGCCAGAGCGCGCAGCCCCGCCCCCCTGGAGCGCTGCTTTACCGCGTTATATCCGAATTCATGTTATATCGGGCCGCGTTATATCGGGGTAGAGGTGTATATATTTTGCTGAGTTTTTAAGTTCATGGCAATTTTTCAGCTTTTCTTGCCCTTTCCTCAGTTGTTAAATTGCTGCCATAATTAGGATGTTTCGAGTCCACATTTGTGAAAAAATATTTTGCATTCCATTCTTTGTTTAAAACCGGACAGTCACTGTCCACTTTTTTTTTTTTTTTTTTTTGGCAGCACTCATTTTTGAAAGGGAAAATAAAATCCTAATTGCTGCCCTTATTTCAAACTGCTCTTTTACAAGATGGCACACACTGTGAAAAAACTGGACCCTCTCTCTAGTCTGGATTTGTCGGGCATCAGTGCCCCCGACAATTTTGAGCCATGGCACTCTATCCCACAACCCATGTGAACAAGAAGAGGCAGAGGCAAGTGTAAACTCACCTGTAACTTTATGCCCCAGCCTCCCCCAAAAATATTCTTACTGTTGTACTTGGTTGTTTGCACTGTTGCGTTCATTAAAAGTTTGTATATAGTAAGGGATGTTACCAAGGTGGGGCGAGAGGACTCATGAGGTGTGGCACACAGGGATCTCTACAGGGGCAATACCAGGGACTCCTAGGGGCCCTGCTGGCAGTGTGACACCAAGGCAGCTGTGCCATGTGCGGAGGCACCCGAGCTAGGCCGGGTGTAGCTAAAACCCCTGGGTGGTTTCCCTCCACTTGAGGTTCTTGAGGGTGGGGCCATAGGAGACTGGGAGGGAATTTGGCGTGCTGCCATGTAGGGGTGGTGAAGTCACACCTGCGCAATGTGGCTCTTCTGCATGCCAGAAGAATCTTCCAGGAAGATGGTGCTCTAACTGCTCATCACTGAGTCAGGGGCTGGGAGCGTGGCAAGCCTCCGACACTGCTCCACGACGGGAGCGCGAGGGCCAGATAAAAATGTCTCTCAGGCCGGAAGTGGACCGTGGGCTGTAGTTTGCCCACCCAAGCTAAAAATCACTTGTCACTTTCAGTTACTGCACAATGAATGGTGTAAGCTAATGCAAGTTACTGAATTTTAGGAATATAGTACCTTCCCCAATTTGAGAGATGTTTTTTAAAGAAACTTTACAAACTTTTTTAAAATTAATTTTTTTAATTAATGTGAACATCCAAAAGTATTACGCCATGTTTAGTAGTTGAACCAGACTGCCCAGCTGATAAATGCAGTTAAGTCACTCTGCTTTATGACATACAACACACACACAGCTCTCAGGTATCTGGTATAATTGTGCTCTTGTGATTTTTTTCTTGATTATAGACAGGTGTAAATGATCAACAATGTTATGTAGATACTAAAACTTCATTTTTAACCATGTTGTTTTCATCTGTCATGGGGTTTTGTATGTTCCATAAAAAATTGAGAAGGGGGATGGGTGGAAAAAGGTTTCTGGTCTATAGGTTGAAGGTCATCAGGAATATAGTTAGAGCCCTGCGTGGATAAAAATGTATATCCACTGCTATAAATCGGTATCCAGAGAACTGCATGGCTCTCCCAGGAATCACAGCGGCAAAAGCAGAACATTGGGCCGCCGCTCCCAGGTGCCAGCGCCAGCAGCTCCACCAGCACAGCTGTATCGCCCCCAGCCCTGCCCCCGTCCCTTCCACGCAGCTGTTAGCATCTCCTGTCTGGGGGTGTGCATGCCAGTTAACCACAAGAGCACGAGGGACAGCTGCAGGTGAGCCTGGTGCCAGCCCCAGTGGGCGGGGCTGGAGGCAGTACAGCCACGCCGGAGGAGCTGCTAGTGCGGGGCACTGGCTCCTGGGAGCAGCGCCCCCACATTCTGCTCCTTTCGGCGCTGTGGTTCCCAGGAGAGCCCTGCGGTTCTGTGGATACTGATTTATATCCGCATCTGCAGGTATAAATTTGTATCCATGCAGGGCTCTACATATAGTAGCAGAGTTAAGGATGTTTGTAGAGCATTAATTATGCATTTCCTCACTTTCCATTTTTCTTTTAATAAATTAAGATTAAGAATATTTTACTAATTTTAAAAGTCATGTGCATTCAACACAAAACTAGTTAAATTTGACCACACAATTCTTTATAACATGAAGACTAAAGAGGACAAAATAATGCCAACTGTGACCATTAATGTTTGGCAGTCTGTTGTCCATTCATAAATGGGAATGCAAAAATAATTATATGCCCTCTGTGACAAAGTGGGAATGTTCTTAATGTTTTGTCTGAATACTGTGTGTGCCTCAATTTCCCCTATGTGTTACTCAAGTATCTAGTTGATGGTTCAAGGGTGTGTGATCGTCGCAGAGACCCCTAGAGGGCAGGTGTGACTACCATCTGGCTGCCTGGCCCAGACAATAACTGACACTGTATCCTGGCAACTGATAGCCAGGGCCCATCCTCTGCAAGAGCCATCCAGAGATGTTAAGAGAACAAAGCGAGAGGTGGACACCTGGGAAAGAGACAAAGGATGGAGAAGAGGCAACTCATGGTGACTGAGGGTTGGCTACTGGAAATGAGTCAGTCTCACATGGAACTCACATGGGAGAGCCCAAGGCTCTGGATTCCCCAAGGTGGACATCACTGGGTTTCTGTACTAACAAGATCTGTTCAACACTGTGTGCCAGTCAACTAATAAAACCTTCTGTTTTACCTCACTGGCTGAGTCACTTATAACTGCAAAGATGGGGTACATGGCCCCATTGGGAGAGGGGATGGAAGGTTTCCCCCAGGTGTCTTATCCAGTGGACTCACTGTGAGGAGCTCACGCTGCGAGCAGAGGTGCTGAACGCTCAAGAGATCAGACCCAAGGAAGCGCTGAAGCAAAGGAGGCTTGCCCTAGTTAGAGTGTGCTGTTAGGGGGCTTATTCTTTTACTCTCTTACTTCCCTGGTTCTTTTCACATGAACAGAGAGCAACAATACCTGAAGTCCGAACAATTTGATGTTTATTGGAGTGAACTTTCAGCAAGCATGATTTCAGTTTCCTTCCTCAGTGTCCCCCTTCCCAGCTCTGACACCACAGAGCCTTGCCTGTGTCCCTGTTCCCATTTCCCCCCCCTTAGCGAAACATGATTCCAATCCCCCCCACCCCACCCCCTTACTTTCTGATTGACTACAGACTATACAGTAAAACTTGAGTTCTGCTTAGCTATACCTTAACCCAGTGTTTCCCAAACTTGAGACACCGCTTGTGTAGGGAAAAGCCCCTGGCGGGCTGGGCCGGTTTGTTTACCTGCTGCGTCCGCAGGTTCGGCCGATCGCGGCTTCCACTGGCCGCAGTTTGCCGCTCTAGGCCAATGGGAGCTGCTGGAAGCGGCAGCCAGTACGTCCCTCGGCCCGCGCCGCTTCCCGCAGCCCCCATTGGCCTGGAACGGTGAATTGCGACCAGTGGGAGCCGCGATCGGCTGAACCTGCAGACACGGCAGGTAAACAAACCGGCCCGGCCCACCAGGGGCTTTCCCTACACAAGCGGCGTCCCAAGTTTGGGAAACACTGCCTTAACCAATCATTTTACTGAAATTTAACTAACCAATCCTAACACATTGTAACATAATTATTTAACCAATTATATTCCACCACCTTAATTGGTTTACACCCAACAAAATTAATTATACAGCAGACAGAAACAATTACAGAACCAGACAGAGATTATATAGACAAACAATAGGGAAGTGGAGACTACAGTGATAGAACAATACAGAAATGAGGATTTCACATCCCAGCTATTGATAAGTGAGTTCTTTCCAGACAGGATGCTATTAAACTAAGTTTCCTTTTACATCTTCTAGGCTCTTCCGATTTATCACCTCCAGATAAAGGGATCACTTTTTTAATAGCCCCAGGTTGCCTTATTTCAATGTAACTAGTTTGAAATGTAAGGATGTAACCGTTTGCTTCCTGCCTTATGGCTGCCTCTGCTGCTTAGCCAAAGGCTTAGCCTAAGAACAGGGCCTCAAACTGTCACAGTAAAAGAAGGCCCTTACACCAGCAAACAGTATTTTTAATTCTCTCTTTTATACCTCTATAACTAACTAAGTAATAAAAATACACCTAAATTCTTAAAGTATAGGCCTTTGCAAACAGGCCTTACTATCTATATCCCAACATGTTCCCTGAGGGGTGTGTCACCACCAGAGGGTATTGTCTGAACTTTGAGTGGTTCCAGAGCATCGAGCCTGTGCACTTCGTGACATCGCCAAACAAATATTCTTATCGTAATAGTAATTAAAAAGCTTGAATTAAAGGATATATAACAGTTTTCCATTTTCATGTCAACATTTGTTCCACCCCCCCCCCCAAAGTTTATAGATCTGTGGTTAAGGAAAAGAACTTTGGTGTTTCATTTGCAGTCATTGCAAACAGGATTACTGTACATGAAGGAAATAATCTTCAATTATTTTCCTGTATCTTACTACTGACAGGGGAATAAAAGTAATTTTATTAAAAGTGTTAGCGTCAGTGCAACATTAAGTTCTAGTTCTACTTTGAAAAGTGACTGCAAAAAAAGGGGGGTGGGGCATCTTCAGAGCCCACATTTATTGTACCTCAATTATTTAATTACTTAACTAGATCTAGAAGGATAAATTTTCTGTCATCCCTAAAAGTACAGCCTGGGAATAGAAAGTTGAATCATGTTCTGTTCCACTTGTGCATTATCACCAAAATACACAAAGCTAGTAATTGCAGTTGTATAGACTTAAACGTGTATAATTTGGGCCTGATTGAAAATAAGCATGTTGCACATAAAATCCTGCAAAACTGAGTTTGAAAATAATCCTGCTGGGTAAAAAGGAACAGAATCCAATTCACTCTTTTTTGTGCTGGCTCTACAGGGCTAGCGTAGAAAAATGGATTATTGTCAATAGCGAGCAGACATAACTGAACACACAAAATGCAAATAGTGGAGCTAGAAAATGCCATTTTTCTTGTCAATTCTCACAAACAAACTGCTCCTGAAGGTGGGCAATCAGCAGCCGCCAAAATCTGACAACTATTACGGTTTGTACCGCAGAGTCGACTAGGCCAAGTTGCACAAATGTAGTCTTGTGCATCATTTCACTTAAGAGAGAAAATAAAACCCAGGCAGCTACAGCCTCACACTGTATGTAACACACACAGCATGGGCGCTGGCGGAAACCCTCACTCGGAGAAATCGCTGGCTCTCTGGAGAACCTCCTTTTCCCGATGTAAGGTCACATTAACGCTGACTCCCCCCGCCCTGTGAATGTGATTTTGTTCTTCTCTCAGCAGCGGGCCGCAGAGAGCAGAGACCCCGGGGGCGAGCTCCGTGTCACCGCCGCGCTTGGCTCCTGGGCCGGCTCAGTGCACCCTCCCGCCCGCTCGTAGCGGTCCTTAACGGCTACACCGCGGCCCCGGAGCGGGGCCTCAATCGCAGACTCGTACAACGTCCACTAGCGCTTCGGGCCCCGCCCTTGACGGAGGCCTCCGGGCGCCGCCGCGGCGATAGGTCGCGGCGCTAACAGAAGCCCGGGCGACACGCGCGGCCCTGCAGGGGAGGCAGCTGAACGGTCACGCTACCAGACCCGGGCAGAACAGACGGGCATTGGGGAGGGAGGCGGGGGACCTGTCTCAGGCAAAGGGGACCGCGCGGGGATAACCTGGGGCCCGGGAGCGCCGCCGCCGCCCATCGAGGTCACCCCGGCAGCTGCGCGGGTCGGACACCCGAGGCGACCGCAACAGAACCCATAAGCGGCGCCTCCTGGGACTCACCATCCATCGTCTCTCTCACCGCGTTTAAATTGGCTGCGCCGCTCGCCATGGCGACAGAGGACTACTCAGCGCGAGACCTCTAACCCGGAAACAGACACCCTCTCCCTGTGGTTCAAACATTCCCGCCCCAACAGAAAAATCTCACCACGCACGCGCGGCTGCCCGTCCTTGCCTGACCTCCCTCTGTCACCCTCAAGCCCCGCCCCACCCGCTGTATTAGTTTGAATAGAGCCTGCGCGCTTAACAACTGGAGAGGTGGGAGGAGCAACCCGTTCGAATTTGTGAAGAGGACCAGTGTTGATTGGTCCATTCGAGAGCGAAGGCGAGCCGCGATTGGCCGGGCATGAGAATCGACGCGCGGCGATTGGGCAGCCACGGGGAAAGAGGGCGTGGCAGTTAAAGAGCCTCCCGGGCTGGCGCGGACGCGTGAGGAAGCAGTAGCCAAGCAAGTGATGCAGCCGCCGGAGTGAAAGCGGCGAGGGGTGGCTGAACAGATACCTAACGGCGGAAGTAGCTACCCTCTCCCGTGAGGCTGTGGCAGACCCAGTCCCGCTTATCGTTAACTTGGGCCCCGAGTCTGCGGGGAGCGCGGCGCCTCTGCTGGCGTTCGCGGCTTGCCGGGCTGGCTCCGCCAGGCGGCTGCTTTCACAGGGAACTGGCGACGGAGCTGAGCGGACAAGGTTGTGAGTTTCCCGCTGCGGCTGCTACAATAGCCCGGCCTCTTCGCGGGGGGGGGGGGGGGGGGGGGGGGGGNGAGGTTGTTTGGAGAAAGAGTAGAGAGACCTTCCTTAGACTAATGGCTGGTGGTAGACGGGAGTTTGGACTTGATGGGCGAATGGTCCCTTCTGGCCTTAGACTCTAGGAAACTTCTTTTGCCCCAGTTCTACCCCCAAAATGACAATAAATAACCGTGAGGAACCAGGGAGTGTGGACACCAGTGGGGGCTTCGAATCCCCTGTCCAGGCAAGGTCCTTCCAGGAGATCACATCCCTGCTGAATAAAAGTAAATCCCTGGTAGGAAAGTCAGCATCGCCACTTTCTTGTAGGGGTACTGAGTAAATTTTTCCCTCCCCCCCCTTGTAGATATTTGGTAAATTATTCAAGCGCTTAATTAATCTTCTGTAACAGTTGGCTCTCTGAAACCTCTGCTACCCAACTCCTGCTGTATGTCTTGCTCTACTTTCCTGCTAATCCCTCCTCTTTGCACTGTTCTGATTATTTTCCTTTTTCTGAAACTCCAGGCACCAAACAGGCATCTGTCTCTTTCAGATGGCTTGTGTGTTAAGAGCTGTCTTTTTGAAACTTGGTCTCTCCTTTCTATCTATGTCCTTTCTCTTGACTTTGTCCTCATTAACTCTCATTTTGATAGGTATTAAGTTTTTGCTCTTCATCTTATCTTCCTCACACTCCCCTATACCTCTGTGTGTCTGCCTCTCATAGTTGAGCCTGGTAACTCAATCTGAAACTACTTTTCACACATTTTTCAACCTGACTAGACTTTGAGATGTTAGTGCTTCTTCAAAAATGATCAGGGCTATCGATCAATCGCAGTTAACTCATGCGATTAACTCAAAAAAATTGATTGCGATTAAAAAAATGTATTGCAGTTTTAATCATACTGTTAAACAATACAATACCAATTGAAATGTATTAAATATTTTTGGATTTTTTTACATAATCAAATATATTGATTTCAATTACAACACAGAATACAAAGTGTACAGTGCTCACTTTATATTATTTTATTACAAATATTTGCACTGTAAAAATGATGAACAAAAGAAATAGAATTTTTCAATTCATCTCATACAAGTACTGTAGTGCAATCCATTAGTCCTGAAAGTGAAACTTACAAATGTAGATTTTGTTGTTGTTGTTACATAACTGCACTCAAAAACAAAACAGTGTAAAACTGCAGAGCCTACAAATCCACTCTGTCCTACTTCTTGTTCAGCCAATCGCTAAGACAAACAAGTTTGTTTACTTTTACAGGAGATAACACTGCCTGCTTCTTATTTACAATGTCACCAGAAAGTGAGAACAGGTGTTCGCATTGCACTTTTGTAGCTGGCATTGCAAGGTGTTCACGTGCCAGATATACTAAACATTCGTATGCCCCTTCATGCTTTGGCCACCATTCCAGAGGACATGCTTCCAGGCTGATGATGCTTGTTTAAAAAAAACCAAAACGTTAATTAAATTTGTGGTTCAACTATTTGGGGGAGAATTGTATGTCTCCTCCTCTGTTTTACCTGCATTCTGCCATATATTTCATGTTATAGCCATCTCAGATAAGGACCCCGCACATGTTAGTTTTAAGAACACTTTCACTGCAGATTTGACAGAACACAAAGAATGTACCAATGTGAGATTTCTAAAGATAGCTACAGCACTTGACCCAAGGTTTAAGAATCTAAAGTGCCTTCCAAAATCTGAGAGGGATGAGGTGTGTAGCATGCTTTCAGAAGTCTTAAAAGAGAAAACTACAGAACCCGAACCACCAAAACAGAAAATCAACCTTCTACTGGTGGCATCTGAGTCAGATGATGAAAATGAACATGTATCGGGTCGCACTGTTTTGGATCGTTATTGAGCAGAGCTCGTCATCGTGTACGCAGTTTCAGGTGACATTGTAAACAAGAAGCAGGCAGCATTATCTCCTGCAAATGTAAACAAACTTGTTTGTCTTAGCGATTGGCTGAACGAGAAGTATGACTGAGTGGACTTGTAGGGTCTAAAGTTTTACATTGTTTTGTTTTTGAATGCACTTATTTTTTGTACATAATTCTACATTTGTAAGTTCAACTTTCATGATAAAGAGATTGCACTACAGTACTTAGGTGAATTGAAAAATACTGTTTCTTTTGTTTTTTACGGTGTAAATATTTAATAAAAAACATATAAAGTAAGCACTGTACACTTTGTATTTTGTTTTGTAATTGAAATCAATATATTTGATTATGTAAAAAAATCCAAAAATATTTAAATAATTGGTATTCAATTATTGTTTAACAGCGCAATTGCATGATTAATCACGATTAATTTTTTAATCGAGAGATTAATCACGATTAATTTTTTTAATCGCTTGACAGACGGAAAAATGATATGATTTCTTGTTTTTTCCTAAAACTAAGAGTGACTCAAAATGAAAAATGTAGCTTCCTAAATTGTAACAAAAAAAAATGTTTTCTTCTAGGTGCAGCTCTGTGCTATGGGAGATGCAAAAGAAACTAAAATGCAAATAACACCAAAGACTCCAGGACGGGCCACTGTCCTAAACCCCTTTGAAAGTCCAAGTGATTACTATAGTCTGCAGGAGCAGATTGTTTCCAGTCCTTCTGTCTTTAAATCAACAAAATCCTCATCAGTAAGATTTAATGTCTACTACAATGTCAGAGGCAATATTAATACCGCCAAATACTAATTTATCATTTCTTAAATGTGCAGATCGTTTTTACTAGCGTTTAAGCAAGACTAAGTAGCATAGTTCCTTACAGCCTTCTTAATACGAAAGGAAACCTAGTGCTAAAACTCAGATGTCACTTAGCACTATGACTTTGTTTTTAAAATATTAATGATAACATTGCATTAACATATATACTAAATGCAAAAAACTATTTGTATGATGCTAATCAAATTCTTGACAAAGGGAGGAATGAAGACGACTTGTTAGAGTTAGTCGTTGTCTAAATAGGTGCTCTGTCTGCAGCAATCCTTGTTCTAGGCTTGTGACACAAGCAGGTTGGATGCAAAATCTTTAGAATGATGAAATTTTCATTCCTTTTTTGATTATATAGCACTTGTATTATGTGAAGGTCTTGAAGTCCTGTGTAAATTGTTTATATCTATATACAGTAGAAACCTGTTCATCCGACCCTCCATTATTTGGCTCTCCTTGACAACCAGCGCACACATGTCCAGAAAGGGAGCTAGCTCTCTTGTGGCTGCTAGATGGTGCTGTAGCATTGCATTTTCCCATTCTCTGGTTTATCTGGATCATTTGCCCATAAATTCCAGGACACTGGAGTAAAATCAGCACTTTGCAGAAGCAGTATTAGTTTGACATGCAGTGAAGAAAACTTTAGTCCATTGAAACAACAACAAAAATTTAGGTAGATGGAATGTAATTTCCCAAACTGGAATTTGACCAGGTCCTTGTATAGATGTGGGTGTATCATGAATTTTTTACCACAAGGGATCTGGATCTCCATTTTACATGTATCTTAAAGATGCTAGCAGTATAGAACCTTTAAACATCATACTGAAGTTCTGGAAGGAACGTGCCTTCTGAATCCCTAATTTCATTTCTATAGCAATTTGAGGTCTTCCATCCGAATACTGGACAGGCTTTATTCTACGTTTTAAATCTCTTTATAGGCAGAGGTGATATGACTACAGGTGGTAGAAGGCTTGAGCATTGGGAGGCAATTTGATCTAGTGGACTGAGCATAGGACTAGAAAATAGGCACTCAGTTTTAATCCTGGCTCTAACACCAACTCTGATCTTAGACAAGTGACGTCACATAAATTCTCTTCCTCAATTTTCCCATCAGTAAAAGTGGGATAATATTTATCTTACGGAGGTTTTGTGAGGTTTTAATGTTTGTAAAGTGCTTTGAAGATGCTTTGAAGATGGGATAGCTCAGTGGTTTGAGCATTGGCCTACTAAACCCAGGGTTGTGAGTTCAATCCTTGAGGGGGCCACTTAGGGATCTGGGGCAAAAAATTGGTCCTGCTAGTGAAGGCAGGGGGCTGGACTCGATGACCCTTCGGGGTCCCTTCCAGCTCTATGAGATAGGTATATCTCCATATATATAAATGCTAAATATGCTATGCTTTGTTTCATGTTGCATACAATTGCACTTAATGACCATTAAACAAAAATAGATTACAAGGTCTGATTCTGTTACTCATTTTTTGTAGTTTAAATTTTAAGTAGCTCACTTAGCTGACTGAAACAATTACTATTGTTTAGCTCATGTATATAAGAAGGTTATGGCTCCAATGTGGCTTCTTTTTAAAGATTTGTGTTCTGTGTTTTTGATTCTGTCTGTTTAGAATAGTAAGCACTGCATACTTCACTGCGATGTTTATTCCTTTCTCAGACTCCAGGAAAATTTAAGTGGTCTATTGATCAACTTGCCCTAATAAATCCTGTGGAAATTGACTCTGAAGATATTCGGCGTCAGGCAATGTATTTAAGTCATGCCAGGTAAGTTGCTTTCTATTTTATGCGGTGAACTGAACTGATATTTGAATACCAGAAAGCTATTCCTATATGCATGGGTGTTTTATTCATGTTCATATAAATATTCAACATTCTTCATCTAATACAACATTATCTTGTATTAAGCTATTGTCCGTATAAGGTTGCTTTTATCTAGAATTTTGTTTTTAAGTTGCTTTTCATGTCTATGTGCTGTGGTATAATACTTAAGTGAGGCTGTTTCTTCATTCTTCCTTGTGTAAAGGTCCACAGATCTGTTACGTTAGTCAGCTGGCCCTTAGGGGCTAAACCAGGCCTGTCAGTCACTAACAGGAGGGAAAGGGCTTCCCCTCTGCCCCCCCATTCCACCCCCTGCCTCTTTCTCAAAGTTCCTTCCATTCTTTTCTGCCTCCTGAGCGGCCGGAGGCTCAGACACACCCTCCGGCAGAGCCTTTGTGAGGCAAAAAGTCAAAATTTTATTTCAGATTTTCATGCTAACAGTTTAGCTTAATAATTTCAATTCCTAGCTCTGGCCCAGGTCTGTGTTTGCCTTTTGGGCAGATTGTCCCCTCACTTCACTTCCCCTCCTGAGGCTTTTGCAATGTCTGGTCCCCTGAAGGCTTCAGGGAGCCAAGAAAAGCCAGGGGCAAAGGATGTGTTTGCATTTCCTGTTTTACCCTTAGGCTATATCTACACCACATACCATTAGTGTTGGCATGTAGCTATACCCCGCAGTGGAAAGCAGGTTGCATCCCTACTGCTATGTGTTATATGTGTCAGTGAAAGGCTCTGGCCTAGGGGAGGCAGCAGAGAAAGGCTTCAGCAACTCGCCGCTGTAGAGCCTTTCATTATGGCAAAGAGAGAGAGACTTCCAAAGCCTTTCTCTGCAGAGGGGAAATGCTCCAACAGCGGGGAAGTGGTGGATCCTTTCCCTGCTGCCATCCCGTGCCAGAGCATTTCCTCTTTCGGAGATTTTTTTTCCTGTGGGAAGAGAGACTCCAGTAGTGGGGAGGCACAAAGATGCTATACTGTTGAAAATAGCAGAGTAGAAGGTGAGGCATGGCATGGGCAAATAGAGAGCGTGTAGGGTATGCACTCAAATACATACCCACACCCTTCAGATGTGTTTTTGTTCTACTTGCCTAAGCTGCGCCTCACTAGCTACACTGCTATTTGTACCTGTTCTAGGGGGGCTATGCAGGTATGTACTCTACATACTGTCAAAAGAAGCATGTGGTGTAGATAGACCCTTATTGCAGTCAGAGGCTTATCCTGGCCTCCATTTTATAAGGCTAGTAGATTCCTCAGCATGAACCAATCTAGATTTAACCTGGTGTTACTCCTAAGGTAAAGGTGGTGGTTTTTCCTGGTGATCAGGAACTCGGCCTTTCTAATAACTGGTGGAGATTTTTACCTCAGCATGGTCTTGCTATACAAATACTCTACAAGCAGCCATGTCCAGGCAGGCATTGTCTCGGCACCGTCCTGTGGACATGAAAACTCAGGTGGCATCAGACTTACAAAAAGAAATAAAAGTAATATTAACTGCTGTCTGGCATCTGGAGTGCCCCATCCTTTCAGAAGTGATGCTAATAATATATGGAGAGTATTGCAAGTATGGTCCCTCTCAACCTAAAAATCATGCAGCCTAGACGGAGGCTTCTCCTTGAAAAAGAGGCGGGATTCAAATCTGTTTCATTCTTTTAATCAGATATCGATCCAGACAAATCAGTTCCCAGCTATCTTAGTGATACAGTGGGGAGCTATTAAAAGCTGAGACTATTTCAGAATCATCCGAAAAGTCTGTTCAGAATCTGGCTCTTGCTAGACGCTACAGAAAGGAATACAGGTCATATGGCAAGCTGAATCTTGCAGAAAGTATAACAGAAGAAAATGCCCTTAGCAAGTGGTAGCTAGTGCGGGGTCAGTAGCTGCCCTTTGTTGCCTCAGAGCTGCTTTCAGATCTCCCAGCCAGCCCTATCAGGAGTTAGACCTTTGATTGGTGCCAGACTCTTGCCATTTGCAAAAGGGCTACTTATAGCTTTAATCAAAGGAGGGCACTGGACGTTGTGGAGCTGTGCAAGAATTACAAGAACAACTTTGTCTTTTCTCAATCTCAGTAACTCATGGAAAGGCCCAAACATGAATGAAATCATTAATCATCTACTTTGGATTTGAGGATTGCAACCTGCTCCCCATCCTATTTCTAACTTCAAAGAATCAGGGACCAGCAAAGCAGGACTCTGTCTGAAACATCTAAATAAGTTCCTAAAGAAGGCTTGTATTCAAAGCATTCCCATTTTACAATCCCCAGACAATTATTATGGTTTGCAGATGAATGGCAGCCCTTTTCTGTTCCCAGCTTCAGTCATTGCCATTTCGATTTCAGCCATTACCATTATCTTAACAGGATAATGTTAAGAATAGTATTGGCTTTAGGGAAGACGGAAATTCACTAATCTTTTTCTAGACAGTTTTCTGATCAGGGTTCTGTACAGAGAAAGATAAAACAAATACAGAGTGATATGGTTTCTGGAGTATCTTGGGTTTAGGACAAAGACCACGGTGCCAGGGAAGTCAGTCGTAGGCCTGGGCTGAGAGTGAGTACTATCACAGGTACAAGTTCTTGCTTTGAAACAATTTTAACAGAAGATGATGGTCATAATGGAAAGGAAGTAGTGTCAAAAAACAAATATACAGTACTTATTGGAACTTGTTGAGAATTCTGATTTCATACACAGGCATGTCTCAATGATTCAGAGTTCATATACCTATCCAGTATTTCTAGGTATCCCCTCCACAGCTCACCTTGTCTCATCCATTGACAGAACTAGCTCCAGTCATATATTTTCAACTCCCCACACAGGTAAATGCAAATAATCTTTTTTTTTTATTATTATTATTTTTTTTTAAGGGAACTTCCTGATTCAGTTCAGGGAATGGGTATCAGAAAGAGAGGACATCATCCTGGAACACAATGATTGATTAAGGTCTGCTCCTACCATGGATAACAGGCCTCTTCTGCTTGCAATAGTATATATGTCTGATGGGGTTTTCACATTGGGAAAACACGTTTAGGCCAACTCCATAGTCGGATTATCAGAATAGCTACTATACATAGAAATATCTCACTATTATAAGTCAATTTGGTGGGCTGGTCCAGGTCAGCCTCTTTGCATCTGAAAACAGTAAAAGTGCCCTGTGGTGTCTCTGAGTATAAGGAACTGGGATGTAAAGTGGTGAAAGACATCTCAAAGCTGAGCAAGGTTCCTCCTATACATCTTTCCACCTTTTCCAGAGCTGCCTGAGACAATACAAAATCAGAGTGAAGGAGCAGTAGTGTTATTGCTTTTGCCTTTCTGGGCTTGATTAACGTAGCAGAGACATCAGAAGATCCAGTATCTCACTGGAGCTACTGCAAAACCAGTTCTCCATCTGGGACCAGACAGGTTTAAAATGAATACATGGATAAAGTGATTATTGCTTTCCTGAACCCCAAAAGAGAAGAAAAGGGAAAAAAAATACAGCTATTCTGTTCTCTGGTGAAAAGCCCATAGTTTAACACGTGAAACATAACCTTGGAGTGCTTCAGAAGGGCCTTAATATGGGTGTATGATTGTCAGTGCAAAAAGGTCATGTCTCCATAGTAAAATGTTCTTAACATGTTCAAGAAGAGGAAGTTTTGTACAAATCCCAACATTAAATAGTTCCTTAGGGAATTAACCTTATTCCAGCTCTGTGAAGTCATAGAAAACAACCTTGGAACCTCATTCTGCTTCTTACAGCACTTCCCAGATTGAACCCTTTGCATGAGGTGTTATGCTCCTTGTCCATTAGGGTAGGCTTCTGGAAGGCTATTAGCTCCAGTCAGATGAGGGTTTTTTTTGTTTTTATTTGAAAACAGAAACCTTTTTTAATGAAACACAGTATTGTACTTTTAATTCAGACAGGTAGTCCTCACAAATCCCCTGTGGGTCCGGGGACAGAATAGGCCCACTGCTCCTCCTGCATGTCGTAAGAGGCAACTAAAAGGGGGCTGCCTGGAGAGGGATGGGCTCCGCCAGGTTAGAAATTTGCCCAAGACACACCATATGATGAGCAAGTCAATGATGTCCATACCGGATTGATCGCAGCCTGGGTTAATAATGACCGCGCCATCCGTCTCCCACCAGGGCAGATGCAACAAGCATACTGCTGGTGTAACCGCAACAAAGAGGATCCGTGGAAGAGATAACATCATAGCCACATGGAATGTAAGGACATTGAGACAAACAGGGAGTTTGAAAGAACTCGCATATGAAATGGAACAATACACCTGGCACCTCCTAGGAATCTGAGGTCAGATGGAAGAACTTTGGAGAGGTACTATCAGAAGAAGGCCATGTACTCTATTACAGTGGAGAGGACAAACATGTCAGCGGCGTAGGATTTCTTGTGCATAAAGATATCAAGAATTCAGTATTAGGATGCCGCCCAGTGTCCAGCAGGCTTATTTCCATCCGTCTAAAGGCAGTACCGTTTAATATCACAGTGGTACAAGTCTACGCCCCACAACAGACTATGATGATTGTAAAAATCTTCAATTTGCCCATCGGCTCCAGGACATCATTGATAAGGTACACAAGAAGAACATCCTGATTGTACAAGGAGATTGGAATGCTAAAGTGGGTATTGATGCACTGGCAGATTGGCGAGATTATTGTGGCCCTTTTTGTAATGCAGTAACCAATGGGAGAGGATTGAGACTTTTGGAGTTTTCCAGATATAACAATCTGGTTCCTGCAAACACATTAGGAGCACATAAAGCATCCAGATGATCAACATGGCACACACCTAATGGTCTACAGATGCCCTCCGGGTTACGCAAACCTGACAACGCAAATCCACACTTACAGAACTTTTTCAGTAAGCTAGAAATAGGAGTTTGGTATGGTGGTGTGGGGGTTTTTTTTTTTGTTGTTTTTTTTTTGTTTTTTTTTGTAATGGTCGAGTATACGTTTCCAATTTACACAAAATTCGAGTTACGCAAGGCGTTCTGGAACGGAACGCTTGCGCAAGTCAGGGAGCGTCTGTACATCACATCCAGATCAACTACATCAGGGGTCGGCAACCTCTGGCACGCGGCTCGCCAGGGTAAGCACGATTCACAGGTTCGGCCGATCGCGGCTCCCACTGGCCGCAGTTCGCCGCTCCAGGCCAATGCGGGCGGTGGGAAGCCGCGGCCAGCACATCCCTCGGCCCGTGTGCCAAAGGTTGCCGACCCCTGAACTACATCATGATGCAAGGCCGATTTCGTTCTGGGAGCTTCCCTGGTGCTGACAGTGGAAGTGATCACGACCTTGTGATGCTAAATTTTTGGCTGAGGCTAAGAAAAAACATCAGGCCAAAGTTCACCAGAACCAATTTGACTTAGAAAGACTTAGAGACCGAAACATTGCAGTCATTCCAAGCAATGATCAGCAGAAAATTTGCCCTGCTGCTTGCTCTAGAGCAGGGGTCCGCAACCTACGGCACGCGTGCCAAACACGGCACACAAGCCGATTTTGAGTGGCACACTGCTGCCTGCCGCGGTCCCGGCCCCCAGCCCCACTCAGCTCACCGCCCACTGCTCTCCCCTGCGGGGACAGGAGGCAGAAGCTTGGTCCTGCGGCAGCCAATCTCCCCCCTCCCCCGCTTCTTCCCCCAGCGTGGTGCTTTCCTGCCCCTCCTCCTCTCCTTCCCTGCACCGATCGGCTGATGGCCCTTGCAAGGGGGAGGGGCAGGAGTGGCAGCATGCTCACTGCTCCGTAGAGGAGGCAGAGAAGCGGTAGGGACAGGACCTTGGGGAAGGGGGTGGAACAGGGCATATCCCTTCCAGCCCCCTGCCCTGAGACGCTCAGGGCAGGGGGCTGGGAGCACCTCCACGAGCTGAGCACCCCAGCCCTCTGCCCTGACCACCCCCCACACCCAGTCTTCTGCCCTGCACCTCCACACACACACCCAGCCCTCTGCCCTGACCCCTGAACTCTCACCCCCCCCCAGGCTTCTGCCCTGACCCCAGAACCCCCCACACCCCCACTGCCCTCTGCCCTGAACCCCCCCACACACCCAGCCTTCTGCCCTGCACCTCCACACACACCCCAGCCCTCTGCCCTGACCCCTGAACTCCCCCACACCCCCAGCCTTCTGCCCTGCACCCCCCCCAGCCCTCTGCCCTGACCTCCCCCCTCCCAGGTCTGGGGTCCCGGCCGCAGGCCCCGCTCAGCACGCTGCCGGCCTAGGTGAACAGAACCCCAGGCTGGAAGTGGGCTGAGCAGGCTGGCGGCGTAAGATCAGCATTTTAATTTAATTTTAAATGAAGCTTCTTAAACGTTTTGAAAACCTTGTTTACTTTCCATACAACAATAATTTAGTTATATAATATAGACTTATAGAGCGAGAACTATTAAAATGTATTACCAGCATGCGAAACCTTAAATTAAAGTGAATAAATGAAGACTCGGCACACCACTTCTGAAAGGTTGCCTGCCCCTGCTCTAGAGGAAGACAAAGAAACAATGATCAACAATTTCAACGCTGTAATGAATGAGGGAGCAATGGTCATCCTTGGGAAACATCGTAAGAAGACAAAACCCATGGGTCACAAATGAAATACTACAAATGTGTGACATTAGAAGAAAACTTGAGAGACAAGAACAGCACTGAGGGAGCTGATAAATACAGTGTGATTGGCAGAAAGATCAAGAAATGAATGAAGGTGGTCAAGGAGATATGGATTTAAAAACAATGCTCTGAAATTGAAGAGTGTATCAATATTAAAAATAACAAACGCGCCTTCCAGGTTGTAAAAGATCTGATGAAGGGAAGATGGACCAAAGCTAACGCAATTCAAGACGAAGAAAGGGACATCATCAATAGGTGAACAAATTACTGCTCTGATCTATACAACCACCAGACAAATGGAGATCCTAGTGTCTTAGACAGCGCAGATTCAACAGAGGAGGATGACTTTCCAATACTATGTGAAGAAGTGGAGACAGCTGTGAAATCACTCAAGAACAGAAAGGCTACAGGTATTGACAACATCCCAGCCAAATTGATGAAATTCGGAGGAGAAATAGTAATAGATGTACTCACCAAGATCTGCAACAAGATCTGGCAGACCGGTGATTGGCCTTCCACGTGGACACAGTCACTAATCACTCTGCTAAAGAGAGGCAACCTGCAATTGTGTCAAAATTACCGGCCCATAAGCTTAATTAGCCATCCCAGCAAAGTGATGTTGAAAGTCATATTGAACAGATTGAAGCCACAAGCAGACAATATCATCGCTGAAGAACAGGCTGGCTTTTGTGCTGGAAGAAGTACCACAAAACAGATTTTCAACCTTCGTGCACTATGAGAGGTACTTGCAACACCAGCAGGACATCTACCACGTCTTTGTTGACTTCAAGAAGGCGTTTGACGGAGTATGGCACGAAGCTCTCTGGGCAACCATGAAGAAGTACAATGTTGGTCGTAAGCTTATTCTTACCATTAAACAACTGTGTGCCAAGGCCAGTAGTGCAGTTATCGTCACTGGCACAATAGGAGAGTGGTTTTGCACCACTGTTGGAGTCCGGCAAGGCTGCCTTCTTTCGCCCACACTGTTCAACATCTACTTGGAGTGCATACTGACTGATGCCCTAGAAGATCACAGATGCACAGTCAGCATTGGGGGGCGAACAATCTCAAATCTTTGGTTAGCTGATGACATTGATGGCCTGGCAGGCAGCGAAGATGAACTTGCCAACCTTGTGAAACAATTGAATGAAACCGCCGCAAAATATGGCATGGAAATCAGTGCAGAGAAAACCAAGCTGATGACAAACAAACATGATGGGATCAGCTCACATATCACTGTCAGTGGACAAGAGCTGGAGATAGTGAAACAGTTCAAGTATTTGGGGGCAATCATCACTGATGAAGGATCCAAGGCAGAAATTCGGGCAAGAACTACGCAAACAACAGCAGCAGGGACAAAGCTAAAGCTAATTTGGAGGAATAAGACCATCTCCCTGGAATCCAAACTGAAACTGCTGAATTCATTGGTCATTATTTTTCTGTATGTGTGTGAGACATGAACCCTTACGGCAGAACTTGAATGGAAAATACAGGTAGCAGAGATGAGATGCTTCCGTAAAATCCTGGGCATCTCCTACTTCGACCACGTCACTAATGAAGAGTTCCGCAACATCATCACCTGATGCACTGGGTCATATGAAGACCTCCTGACGACCGTAAAGAAGCGCAAGCTGAAGTGGTACAGCCATGTAACAAGATCATCTGGCCTATCCAAGATCATCCTCCAAGGGACAGTACAGGTGAAGAGAAGAAGAGGTAGACAGAAGAAAAGATGGATTGACAACATAAAAGAGTGGACAGGAATGGACTTCACGGAGACTCAAGCACTGACACACAATCGTCAGGGGTGGAGACAATTGGTTGATTGCTCATCAATGATGGTGCCCCAAAGACCAATTCGGTTATGGGAGTGATGATGATGAGTCCTCACAACTGTCACTCTCAGTTTTTGTTCCCTTGAGTAAATTCAATAAATATTCCATCTTAAGTGTCAAAGTCCAGTTCTTAGGAGCACTGACACTTTTCAGAGTAGCATATTGTACTCCTGGGGGAATTCTGTGCACAATATTTTAAAATTCTGCATATTTTATTTATCAAAATAAAAATATAATCACGCCAGTTTCAATTATTTTGGTAATATATTTAAAAATACCTGTCAGCAAGCATGTCTGTTACAATACATACAACAAAAAAATTCAGGAAATGTTTTTTTCACAAATAGATTCCTTACTAGGCATATTAATACAGAACTTTGAGTAATAATTCATTTAAATACAATACAGAAATGTATTTCCTGCACCCCTCAGAAGCAGTGCAAAGGCTTAGGGGAGTCAAGGGTAATGGAGGAGCTGAGGTACAGGGAAGTAATTGCTGGGAAGGAGCCTGGGAATGAACCTGGAGGGTTGCTGGGTGTGGGTGGGAGAAGTATTGAACAGTTTTGGGTTTTTTGGGTGATGGGAGTGTTAAGGAATTGGGGAACCTCTCCCATGCAGACCCTGGCTGACCCCTAGCCTCTCCATTCAGTCAGGCACATCTGCCCTTGTCCCCATGTGGCCCTGCACCTCCACTCAGCCACCCCCTCTCCCTGTCCCATGTGGCCCTTCACCCCTTTCCCATTCAGCCCCTGGCTCAGTGCTTTCACCGCATTAGTTCCTGTGCCCCTGCCCCAGTCTGTCGCCCCCATTCGCCCTTCTGAACCCCTGACCCTTTGTGCCCTGCTCTGTCCGCTCCGCTCCCCCCTATCCCGTGCCTTCTCATCTGGCCCTGCAGGCGTGTTGCTGTGAGAAACATAGCCTCAGGCCTTCCCTATCCACAGCTGGCTGCTCTGGACCATGAGCCCGCTGCCCTCTCTTTTGGTGCTACAGCAGCACCTGGTGGGTGAAAGATGTAACTGCAGTGCGTTTCCAGCAGAATGTATTTTCCCCCAGGAATAATAGTGGTCGTCCAATATTAGCCAATGCAACTTCCTTTCTTTTGGCAAAAGCCTTCTCCATGCCTTTGAGCCCAGGGGAAGGTGGAGAAGATCATATAAATTTACCTTGTTTTAGATCCCCATATTTAAAGACTGATCCTGCCTCTTAACCTGGAGGCTCATTGCTATGAAAATCCTCCTGTACCAGATCTTTGAATCTTAGCATGACGAATAATAGGGAACCTTATCCATGCTTTTTCTTGAAATTTCCTTTCTTTGAGTAATAAGTCCACAGATCTGGACCAATCTGGAGACAAATGGAGCATCCAGAAGAAAGATGAAATTTTACCTTCAAGGATTTGTTTCTTGTTAGGTTGAATATGCTGTATCAAGAGAAATTGTGCTTTTTCCTCACAGCATAGTTAACATAATCCTCTGCTGCCAGTGACTGACTAGTGTGGTTTTGTCTCCAAGCTGCTAGAAGGCTAAAGTACCATTGTAACAAATATGTAGACCTTATTACTCAAAGAAAGGAAACTTTCAAGTGAGCATGGACACATTTGCCTAATCCGTGCATAAATGGCAACTTATTATAGGTTTCTGAAATCAGTATTAGCGACTTAAATTATTCCCAAATGCCACTGCAGTATTCGATCAGCTGATGAGTTCAAGCTGAAAGACCCAGAACACACTTGTTTGTCTCTTGTAATTCTTACTGTACACTTGGTACAAAATGTTCTTTTGCTTGGGGTGTCCTAGGCCAGTCTCCTGGCTTTGATCCTCTTCATTTTCCTCTAGTAGAAGCAGGATGTTTTCAATTAGATGATATGGTATGAAGTATCTGCTGTTCAAAAAGCCACATAGTAACTTGAATACTGTGCCAAGGTTACATTTTTACCCTGGCTTAAAGATGCATACAGGATTGATATTTTTGGTACCAACTACATTTGTTGTTTTTGCTTTTGCACTTTCCAAACTTCACTGCCCAAAGAAAAAGCACTTACTCTTGCACTGCATGTTATCAATCTCACTCTCCTCTTAACTGGATGCTGCCTTTTCAGTCCCCATGTTTCAGTTTTGCAGTCTGACCTGCAGGGATACTTGTTTTTGTGATCGTTTGTACTTGCGAATAAAGGACAAGTGAAGGTGCCTGGCCTGTTCTTTTGTTATGTTATCTTAATTCTGGACTTGTGC
Organism: Platysternon megacephalum; assembly: GCA_003942145.1. NCBI lineage: Eukaryota > Metazoa > Chordata > Testudines > Platysternidae > Platysternon > Platysternon megacephalum. Next base: position 2,530,871 of record QXTE01000219.1, on the reverse strand, counting down.
ACTATAGCAACCTTAGTGGTATCATAAGCTCTTAGTTGTAGATGGTACCTTTTGTATATTGACATATTGCAAGTCTAGTCAGAGCCATGACTGACCCCTTTTTGGGGAAAAAAGAGGTGTCATCAGGACATCTATGAATTTTATACTAATTAATAGTTCTATCAGTTATCCAAATGCTGTACCCAATCCTTTCTAAATATATAATGTATGTGGTCTGAAGAGATTATTCACATAAACTTCTATATAAATATTTTCATGCCTCTGCTGTTCTTCAAAAGTTATATTTAGTATGAATTTCTTTGGTTGTCATTTATAAGCCTCCTAATGACTGGTATAGTGAAGCTTTATCAGTTATGGTGACACAAAAAGGAAACTATCACTTGTGAAAAGCTGTACGAATCATTTGAATATGGCTGAGAAATGTTTGAACTAGGGGAAATACCATTTAATACAAGCTTACTTTTGGAATTGCCTATTTTGTGTTAGAGATTGTATAAAATCTTAACTCTGATATTTGATGTGATTATTGTGTTGGGCTGGGATAATATGTGTTTACAAGCCACTTGAAGAAGGAACCTTTCGTTGGGGAAGAAGTAGATAATGTCAAATAAATCTGTACAAGTTCCTTCATTTGTTTTCCATTGTGGTTTTACTTTTTTTCTGTTTAAAGAGCTTTCATCCTTATGGTCCAATTCCTTGTCCTGCTTGATCCTAGAGTGAGTTTCTCTTTAAGTCTATTTTATAGTAATTTTAAAATTTCTTATAGAAGCATTCAAAATCAGACTCTGCAGAGATTTAGGTGGAAAGAGAAGCTGTATTATGAGCAAGACAGATTTCATTCAAATAGAAATATCTTTCATAATAGTAAAAGGGATTATACAGAAGATTACAAAGTAAATCACTTACTGTGTAAAATGTTATTACAAAATTGCCCAAGGTCGGAACTCCTTCTTTAAAGTAGTTAATTGTCTGAGTAGAGTAAACACTTATCAATTTTGAATACAAAGGAATTGCACACAGTATATTAAAAATATTTTACATAGAGTAATTTGTGATAAAGGCAGCTAATCTTAATCTTTTATAAAAATGGTACTTTTCATTTACTTGAACCATCAAATGCAGTAATGGCATTGGTAATTTATTTATTTTTTTCATTTGCATTGTTTAGAATAGATAAAGAGATGGAAGACAAAAGACAGAAAGCCATTGAAGAGGTAATTAAAATTGCTATTGATATTAAGCCAGATATTCATATTGTGTGTGTGTATATGGGTAAGATGAACAATGGTAAAAAGTAAATTTTCAGCGTTATCTAGCAACTTTGCAAAGCAACTTTGCAAAGTATGAGGTAGCTCTTCACCAAGAGCATGTGGTATTTTAATGGTTAGTAGAAGATCATGCAGTTTACTGCTTATCTCTTGTAGTTTTAGAATGGGAATCCTTATTTGTGTTTTTTATTTGATTTCCTCCACCCTATAGCTTTAGGCCAAAGAAGCAGACTTTGGAACTTTTATGTGATCTTTTGTTATCTAGACCTGAAATGTGGCATAAGTCTTTTAGAGCACTTCACAAAAATATCACCTGTGATATAAACTCTCCAAAGATGTCCTGAACAGATGACTCTTTTCAAAATACCCAGGAGTTGAATCTCCATGTTTCTAAGTCCTGCTGGCAGTTATCATGGTGCCCGGCAATCTTTGCTTTTTTACTTCTGTTACTTCTGACCTGAATTGCTTTTTTTAAAAGAGAATTTAAACAGCCATCTGTTCAGTAACTGTCACTGGCAGATGGGCAACTCTGTGCCACAAATGCCATGGGTCCAAAAACGTAGCTAAAGGAGTTTCTACCAGAATCTCACCTTAGAGGTATGGAGGAGAGAACTGCTTTTTGTGGGGTTGCCTACACTAGTACTCTTCCCATTATTGAAGTAGTGCTGGTTGTAGGAATGGTGGAAGAGTTAGTGTGATTATGCTTTTTCCCCCCCACCCTGTTGTCTAGCCCTGCTCTACTGTACCAACAGTAGGAGAAAGTACTGCAAGTCTGCAGAGTTAGATGTATCCTTTAAGAATAACTTGTCCTTCTCATAATTCTTTTTTTTTTTTCCCCATGAAGTGTACTAACACCTCATAGGTACTTACCTTGAATGATTGACTGGTGTGCAATAAGGCACTTCATAAGATCACATGCAGTCATGGTTAGGATCTAAAAATACATCTCTACAAGATAATAAAATTTTGACTGAAGACATTCAGTTCTCTAAAGATATCATCTGTGTAAGATGCTCACCTCATGATTTCAGCTCTCTAGGTCTTACCTGTCTTGCACTAAAGCAGTGTGTGGGATTTTGTTTGTTTGTTTTTGGTCATCCCCAAGGGCATCAGCAGTCTGAGCTACCTATAGTGGTGCTCAGGCACCATCCAGTATCTTAACTGCTCCCTTTGGAATTTTCTAACCAGTGGTTAGAAACCAGTGGTTCCCAAACTAGTTCTGCTGCTTGTGCAGGGAAAGCACCTGGCAGGCTGGGCCGGTTTGTTTACCTGCCACATCCGCAGGTTCGGCCGATCGCAGCTCCCAGTGGCTGCGGTTTGCCGTCTCAGGCCAAGGGGGGCTGTGGGAAGTGGCGCGGGCCGAGGGATGTACTGGCCACCGCTTCCAGCAGCTCCCATTGGCCTGGAGCGGTAAACCGTGGCCACTGAGAGCCGCGATCGGCCAAACCTGCGGACGCGGCAGGTAAACAAACTGTCCCAGCCCGCCAGGGGCTTTCCCTGCACATGTGGCGGAACAAGTTTGGGAACCACTGTTCTAACCAATTCTCTCTCTCTCACTCTAGTCAGTGAAAGAGCTCCCCATGGGAGCAGACTTCTCCAACCTGTCAGACTTCATCCTGCTTTGGGTATTCTTTCTTTAATGTTTTCTAGCTTCCAGTCAAATCTGCTTGTGTGTGTGATGTGGTGATTTTTTATTTCTATCTGGCAAGGTCTTCTTTGGCCCAGAATTATCACTAGACTCCAGTCTCCTGGCCCTTTTGGGCCCTGGAGTCCTTCTGCCTCCCCCAGAGCTTTGCTTCAGTGCATTGGTGCAACTTGCCTCTGTATCTCAATGCTTGCTGTAATGTACAACTTTTAAGTATCAACACTTCTGGAAACTCTACCTTCATAGTCTCTTGTACTCAGTAATGGGAGTTTTCTGATCAGGGAGAAGAGCAAGTAATCCATTTTTCTAATCATTTTTCCATCTTAGGCACTTAACTTTAAGTGCTTAAATCAGGGATTGGCAACCTTTGGCACGTGGCCCGCCTGGGTAAGCACCCTGGCGGGCCAGGCTGGTTTGTTTACATGCTGCGTCCGCAGGTTCAGCCGATCACGGCTTCCACTGGCTGCGGTTCGCTGCTCCAGGCCAATGCGGGCTGCGGGAAGCGGCCAGTGGGAGCTGCGATTGGCTGAACCTGCGGACGTGGCTGGTAAACAAACCGGCCCAGCCCGCCAGGGGCTTTCCCTGCACAAGCAGCAGAACAAGTTTGGGAACCGCTGGGTTAGAAAATTCCAAAGGGATTCCAAAGGCGAGCCGCGTGCCAAAGGTTGCTGATCCCTGGCTTAAATCCTTGTATTCCTCCACAAAACACTTTTGTTAAGATGAAGTTATGGTTGTAGGTACATTTAAGTAACATCCAAGTTCAAAAAATAAATTAAACATTGGAGAACCAGGAAATGCAGAATTTAGTTTATTTCACAGAGAACTCAAACTGCCTTAACACTCCACAGCACAGCTAAAGATGAGCAAATAAGGCAGCCACATTACCTTAACTACCACAAGTTTAATTTTTTCAGTGACAAAAAAAACTATAATCCATTGATAATGACTACTGCTTTACTGCTTTCTTTACGACCATACATAGTATGCATAAATGACTTTTATAAACTGATCAGATAAATAGTATGCTAAAGACAAATTCCCGTTCCTCATTAAGGCAGGATCAGACTCTAGTTCCATGTGGCGGCCAGTTGTCCAAGTGTCAATAAGCACAGCTAGTATATATCCACATACAAACTTAATATGCCCGTATCATATTAGAACATTTTCATGAAAAGGGAAAAGCATAGAGTAGTGACAAAGAAGCACATGTAATGAGTCATGTATGTGTAAAGCTGATTTCTGTGATGAACATCTATCAAAACTATGAGCAATAGAGTCTCTGTGGGGCAGTTAAGGTAGTTCGGCTGCCTTGTTTTGAGCGGTACAATCAAATGCATTTCCTGATTAAAGATGCTGTTGTAATGCTTCTGTCTGGGCCTTGTACAAAATGTTCAAAAGCCAGTGAAGCAGTAGATTTGCACCAGGGTAGAGCTGGTCTGAAAGAAGAAGCAGGCCCCAGTATATATATCCGTTGGTGAGGTTTCCGTTCATTTATAATAATGCAGTTCTTTGTTTTTTGCTTCTCCAAAAAGCCAACCTTTCTATTCTTATCTCGTTTGACCTTACTTCGTGCTAGTCTATAGAGGAAGTTGAGTGAGGGGAGGTTACCTGTTTTGATAGTAAGGTTCCTTACTTACTTTGGTACTTCCAAAGCCAACAAAATTGCACTAGAGGCAATGGAAGCCAACATACTGGTGGCTTCTGAGCACAATGGGAGTTGTAGGTAGGACCGAGAAGTGTCTTGGGGATTATTAGGCAAAGTAAGGCAATCAAACGAAACCCACTTAGCTGTGCTAAAGTAGCCTGAGGAAGAGAGGGCGTGACATTCTGTTCAGGCCACCCAGAACCCCCTCTGCTTCAGCAAGTGAGAGCTTTGCTGGAGATTAGACTGTGTGAGCTGTCTGCCCATCAGTCTGTCCTCTTCATCAGCAAACTCCTTCAGGCTCTGCCAGTCCTGAGTTCCCCCAGAAACATCTCTCTGCAGTGTCCAGTCCCTCTCACTGGAAACTCACAGAAATTAAGTTTGCTGCCTCCAAAGAGACAGTGTATATACCAGCCTGTTAAATTAGCTGAGGACTCACTCTATATGTCAAAATAACAGCACTGTGTTGACTTATAGTAAAACTAAGAATAAGAACATAAGAAAGGCCGTACCGGGTCAGACCAAAGGTCCATCTAGCCCAGTATCTGTCTACCGACAGTGGCCAATACCAGGTGCCCCAGAGGGAGTGAACCTAACAGGCAATGATCAAGTGATCTCTCTCCTATAAGTTTATTAATAAATAATAAGTTTATTAATAAAAACCCACAGATTTAAGTCATATTAAGTACAAGAAAAAAGACAGGTATGGTTACAAATAAAACACGCTTTGTAGTGACTACAGTATAATTCTAGCAAGTTACAATCGTCGCGTAGCTTACATCAACTTACCAGCATCTCTAGCCCTCGAGGTGAGGGGATCCAACTTTCACAGAATCACATGGTGCCGTTCCCTAAGTGATAGATAACTAGAAAGTCTTTTTGCTCCTCTTATAGTTCCCCGAAGTCCATTCTTTGCCTCAAGAAATAGAAAGACTTCCTGGGGGTGCAGGCTCAGACCCCAGTGTGCTCATTAAGCTGTTAACTTGATTGCTTTGTATACCTTATGTGTAAATGTACTTGCATTGTCCTTTGCCTGCAGTCAAGCCAGTCAGGCTTATATACAGCCTCCCAAACACATTTTAATAATGTATTTCCAGCACTTCACAATTCTTTGTACACAACCCTTGTATGTCTTTGCATACATCACACAATCATTTTCTAGACCAGTGTTTACATATGATACTTTACTTGGCAAGTTTTAGATACATATTTTGACAATGGTGTGTTAGGATTATTAAGTATATCAGGCCTGATAAGTTAGTGTGGTGGGTGCGCTGCTAGTTGGCATTGAGGGGCTCTTAAGGTCACAGAAGGGAATGGTTCTTCTTTTCTAACACTGAAGATTTAAAAAATTATTAAGATTCTAAAAAAAGTGGTGCTTATTACTGTTGTTGCCCTTCCCTACAATATTGTATTGAGTGAATTTTTGTCCTTTTTTTCCCCTTTAAGTAAAAACAGGGGCTTTTTCAGTCAGAAAATTTGCTATGGAATGCATCTGTTGCTATGGAATTGTGTTCCAGTCTAAGCTTTTATTTAAAAAAAAAATTAAATCCAGCCTTTCCGATGGAATTACTTTTGAAACATAAATAGTTAAGCTTCTGGACTGTTGTCTTCCTGAGTTGAAAAGCCTGAAACAATAGCTCTGTTGGTTGGGTGTTTGACATTAGCGGTTAGTTTTTGTTAGTAATGATTGATTCTTCTTTGAATTATTGTTCATATACACATTCCACTTATGGTACACATGCACCTCATTTGCTTGAGATAGGAATCTGTTGTGGCTGTGCATTCACCCACAAAAGCTCATGCTGCAAAACGTCTGTTAGTCTATAAGGTGCCACAGGATTCTTTGTTGCTTTTACAGATCCAGACTAACACGGCTACCCCTCTGATACTATCCCAGTTAGTTACTAGTGAGCTAGTTTAGTTGTTTTCTCATTGGCAAAGGGTTTTTTTATAGCCATCTCTTTTAACCAGGAAATTTATATAATTAATATGTATATAAAATATATATTTTCCCCCGATACTGGAATTTAAGGATGGTTAATTCGATCCCTGGATTCAAATACTGCCCCTCATGTGAGGGTGTTATACCCATTAATGGCTGTCTCACTAGATGTCATTTTTATTTTTGTTTTTACTTCGGGGGAATTGCATATTCCTAGAAAATATGCAATATATAAGTTCTTTTTAAAAAGGATGTTAAAATCCAGAAAAGTTTGTTTCTAAATGTTTTTTAATGGATTAAATCAATGAGACTGGCTTCAGACTTTGGTGTATATGAACCACGGTACATGACATGCCTGTTTCCAGAAGTGCTGCTGACAGCATGGGGCCTACCACCGCCTGAGTCCTATCAGACAAGACCAGCTCCAAGCTGAGGAAAATCTAATAAATTTTTTGTGAAGATTCACAGTTTGGAGACAGTTAGAGGTAAATCCCTAATAAATCTCCTCTCTGGAAAAGAGCATCTTCCTTGCACGATTCGAGGTGCAGAAACTTTGCAGCCTGTATTCACCAAGAATACCTTATCCTACTTTGTATGGGTCATGCAGGGAATCTAAAAACTCGTCCTGTGATTAGATCCTATGGCAAATACCATTCTGGACATGGACCATGACTTTCTATCCCAGGGCTGCCAGGACTTTATCTTAATATGCATATGTGATCATACTGGAATCCTTGGGGGCCATATAGGCTGGAACATCATCCAGGAAGATCACCTACTTATGAGAGATCTTCCTCTGTCTCAGCTGCTCTGATGCAGCAACCATCTCAATCTGCTCAACCTGAGGAACCAAGTGAGTAGCATCCACCAAATTCAGCTGACGTACTGGGACCTACCATTTTTTCCTTATCTCTGAATGAGGCTGTAGACCCACCTATCACATGATATATAGACAATTTTAAAGGGTTTCAGGACCTTCTTGCAAGGGTAGCTGACTCTTTACAGAAACCTGTTGAGGAGGTGCAGTAATCCACCACTAATTAACATTCTTCAGTCCTCTACCTGAGAGAAAGTAGCCCTCCCAATTAATGAGGCTGTAATGGACCCAGTAAGAATAAGATTCCTGCTACAGAAGTCCTTACATCCCAGAAAGCAGGTGAGAAATGCCATGTCCCTTCCATGGGGACTCTATTTTTCTGTTCACATCCTGTACCAGGGTCACTAGTGGTTACACCCACAAATGGGAAAGAAAGTAAACTAAAGAAATCTAGATTTAGTCAGTCTTAAATTGTATTTATCAGCTATCTTGCAATTTGTAATTGAAATTACCAGGCCCTGTTGGCCAGATATGATTTCTTGAATTAAGAAAAGATCTTGATGTTTGTAGGCAAGCTCCCTCCAGATGTCATGGAAGAATTTTCTTCCTTGGTGACTGAAGGTCAGTTAATGGCCAGGACCCATCTGAAAGCTGAACTTGATACAGTAGATGTGCCTTAAGATTCATGGCCATATCGGTGGTAATGAGAAGAAAATCGTGTCTTCAAAAGTCTGTCTTCCCACTGGAGGTTCAGCCTGCTATAGAGGATCTGTGCTTTGAGGAGCTGGACTTAATCAAAGCCCTTCATACTCCCTTAAGGTCTATACTCAGGCCCTTAAGAGGAAGCATGTGAGACAATAGTTACTCTGCATGGATATATGTACCATTACTTCCATTTTTTTCATCAGAGACCTTCAGAACCACCTAAAAAGAGGCAACATTTCCGTAAAGAGACTATTCTGCATGTTTGTCGCTGCACGTTTGTCACAGTCTACATCTGTCCTGAATAATTTGTTTTGACAAGTTAGTTCAGGAACATGAAATCGCTTCCAAGGACCCAGAACTCTCTACTCCAGGGGTCGGCAACCTTTCAGAAGTGGTGTGCCGAGTCTTCATTTATTCACTCTAATTTAAAGTTTCACGTGCCAGTAATACATTTTAATGTTTTTAGAAGGTCTCTTTCTATAAGTATAATATATAACTAAACTATTGTTGTATGTAAAGTAAATAAGGTTTTTAAAATCTTTAAGAAGCTTCATTTAAAATTAAAATGCAGAGCACCCTGGACCGGTGGCCAGGACCCGGGCAGTGTGAGTGCCACTGAAAATCAGCTTGCATGCCACCTTTGGCACGCATGCCATAGGTTGCCTACCCCGGCTCTACTCCTACTTACATCAACAATTTGAGTTCCTTCAGGCACATGTTGGCCTTCTGTAATTTCAGACCAATGGGTACTAGAGACAGTTACACTGGGATATCAAGTTTCACACTGTGCCTACCTCTGGCCTTCTTCAGGGACACATCTCACAAGGGACTGTTATAGCAGGAAGCTCTTTCACTTCTGTCTCTTGGACCAGTAGAAAGAGTTCCATCTCAGTACCAAGAAAAGGAACTCTATTTCAAATACTTCTTCATTCCAGAAAAGAAGAGAGGATGGCATCCCATCTTAGATTTATGAAAATTAAACATCTTAATTCGCAAATAAAGTTCAGGATGATCATGCTAGCGTCATGATTTCCTCTCTAAATCCTGGGGACTTGCTTTTTATCCCTTGACTCACAGGACACGAACGTCCATATTTCAATAATAAAACACTTACATTATCGTGTTTCCACCCATTGGACGCTCTGCGATGCTGAGAGTTTTTACTAAAGTGTTGGCAGTGGTTCCAGTGCACTTAAGAAATATAATAGTCAACCCATACCTAGACAAGTGGTTAGTTTGAAAAAAGCTTTTCAAGTGAGAGATGTGATTCGTTGCGTTCTTGAGCTGTTAACCACTCTTGGCCCAAAATTCAGCATGGAGAAATGCAAGTTAATACCAATTCCAAGAGTGGAGCTCATATGACCAATCCTAGACTCCATAAGTCTAGGCCACAGTGTCTACCTCAAGATAGGTTCGAGAACATGTCCACCTTAATATCTCTGGATTCAATTTTATCTAAACACCACAGTAAGGGCATGTCCTGTGCTGCTTGGACATATTGGACAAAGGCTTGTGTGCCTTTGTAATAGTCAAGAAGACCAATCAGTCCAAATTATGATTGGTAATACAACAACCATGTTTACATAACCAGAGAAGGGGGGGGGGGGTGGAATCTTCCCCATTATGCCAAGAGACAATCAGGTTATGGAATTGGTGAATCAGACATTGAATCTCCCTCTTGGCAGGCAACTCTCCCATCAATGTGGGAGATCAAGGACTTGGTCCTTTGCAACATCATCTTGGGATGGGGTTATCCTCTGGTAGACATATTTGCAACAGATAGAAGCAACAAGTATCCCCTCTTGAACTGAAGTCCTGACATCACCTCAGGCTCACTTTCAGATATCTTTCTGATTTTTGTGGTTATGAACTATCATTTATGCATACCCACCAGTTCTGTTGATCCCAACAGTCTGACGCAAGATCCAGCAGGACTCAGCCAAAATTATCTTAATTGCACCAGTGTGGCTGAGAATCTTTCAGTCTACCAACCAAAGACATTATCTCTAATTCCATACTTGCTGATACAACATGAAGGAACTGGGCCTAGAGTACCTCCATTTCATCGTCTGTCTGCTGGAAGAAGGTTAGACTTAAAGTCCTGTTGTACATCTGCTTTAAAACAAACACACGCACACCAAAAAAATCCCAACAACCTATTAAATAGTGGAAGAGATTCTACTGGTCCAACCTACTCATCAAAATGAAAGAGATTTTTTCTCTTGGTAGCAGCAGAGATCTTGAATTCCACAGGATGCTGATTCATGATACTTTAAAATATATACTTGACCTGAAACATCTTTCAATAAGCTTTTTCAGTGTTCACCTCTGTGCATCCCTCTCCTGTAGAGGGAGACACAATTTTTTCTCACTTGAGTATTATAAGGTTTGTGATGGATCTTATCAAGGTATTTTCCAACAAAGAATCCCTCTATAGGGGACTTTAATTAGGTCTTATCTATCCTAATGCGCCCACCTTTTAATCCAAGGCAAAGTTTATTACATTCGTCCATGGAAATGGCACTTTTAAATGTGATTACATCTTTGAGAAGAGTTGGTAAAATCCACGCCTTGATGGTGGACTCACCTTATACAGTTTTCTATCCAGATGAAATATCCCTCAGGATGCATCCCAAGTTTCTTCCTAAAAGTACTATGAATTTTCATCTGAACCAAGAGATTCATTTGCCCATATTTCCCCCCCCCCCCCTCCTCCTCCCCCCC
>QXTE01000219.1:2453069-2519754 GCA_003942145.1 Platysternon megacephalum | reverse complement strand
CCCCCCCCCCCCCCCCCCAAGCTATGCTCTTCTAAGAGATAGTCTTTGCAGCAAAACAGGTCTTTCACCATTTCTGCTACTGCCATAAATCGTTTTGGAGTAGATCTCTGAAAGGTTTAATCTTTTGCTAGTAGAATGCCAATGCCCTCTGACATCCAAATATGAAACACAGCCTATCTAGATAGATATCCAACTTTTATGAGGTGGCTAAAGTAGATCCCTCTCCTTCTTTCATTCAACCTCCACAGCATCTTTGAAAAATGTTTGTTTTAGACATATGTAAAGCAACTACCTGGGTATCTGTTCACACATTTGTGAAGCACTATTCTGTCACTGAAGCCTCGAGATCTGATAACTACAGTTGGGAAAGCTACATTCCAATCTTTGTTTCTAGACTCTGAGCTCCCACCCTCATTGCTTGTGAGTAAATATAAGTTGAATATGTACTTACCGGTGCTGTAACCGGAATTCTTTGAGATGTCAGCCATATGTTTCACAACCTACCTTTCTTCCCTTCTGGTCTGGAGTCTTATATCCATCAAGTTCCATGGTGGTAAAGGAACAAAGTGGCAGTTGTCCCACTTTGCTCTTTATGTCCATGGCTTGGGAAATAAGGACACTTGTGACATATACCCTAATGGACACTGCTGGCCAAAAGACTCCAATCTCAAGTGCATGTGCACTGTCAATGGAATATACGGGCAGCACATCTCAAAGAAGTCCAGTTACTCCAGTTTTCCTTTTGGCTGTGTTTTGGGTCTTGCTTGTATTGGTTGGGGTGGGGGGATTTCTCCCTTGTTTATCCAGGTTTTTATAATGACCTCCATCACCTTTATATCTGAGCATTTCCAAAATCCAAACCTAACAGTGATGATTTAAGTGTCAAGTACTGTTAACTTTTAGAAATAAGCGTATTTATGGTAGGTTTCTGCTATGATCCTAAATGTCTTTTAAGGTGCCAAAAGCCCCAACAGTCACCACCTATTCATCTTCAATAACAACTTCAACTTCCTCTTGATTGCTTCTACAAAGCATCTGAATTGTCAGTACAAAACTGTGGTGTACTGAAAATGTGATTTCCATTCTGCTGCACTATATTGCCTGAGAACTTAGCTCCAGCTTGCTGCAGAGTACATGGGACCTCTTAAAATCTATTCACGCTTCCTCAATCTCTGCTGGAGTAATGAGACATGTTTTAGACACCGGCATTGAGTGTGTCAATACAGATGTGCGAAGAAAGCTTTGTCAAAGCTAACATGGTATATGTACTAGTATACTTGTGGAATTAGAAAAAGATGGGGCTCTTCAAATTGTTACAGAAAGGTTAACATTTTGAACTTAAATTGTAGTGTTTTGGGCTGTATCTCAGAGAGGGAATTTGAAAATAAGTGGCTGAAGAAATATGATAGAAAGCTATCAGCTGTACCAAAGTGAATTTTGATTAATCTTGGCTATGTTAAACATGCCCATAAGAATCAAAACTCAAGATTTATAACTAGTTGCTTGTAAATACATATCTATAAAATTAAGTAGATACTCCCAAACATTAAGACTATCTAATTGTTATATTTTTTCCTCTAGTTTTTCACCAAAAGTCTTATCGTTCCCTCCCCTTGGACTGATCATGAAGGGAAGCAAGTTTCCCAGTTTCATTCCACTAAATGTAAGTTGTGTATGTCTCTAAAAGTGTCTTTTAGTAGCTTAAATTTAGAAATCAGCTGTTTTGCATGATTAATATGTATATGCTTAACTCTTTATAAAGTTATAGACAGCGTGATTAGATGGGAATACTCACTTAAGCGGGGCCAGGATTTTGCCTAATAAGTTAGGCTTCATGGTTTTTCAGTTCCTGTGAACTTGATCCTATCTCTGATCTCTTGGTAACTTTGTCTCAATTATATTCTCATTACCTAAATTCCACTGTAATAATTGGAATTACCTTTTTGCTTCTTTCTCCCTTTCACAAAACAAGCATAATTATATTAACTAGGAAAATTGAACAGACTCTTATATTTATTGAACCCACCAAATTTTCTAGAATTGAGTATTTTAAAAAAAGATCAAAGTGTTTAGTTTTGATTTTTTTTAATATAACATAATCCAAAATAAATTTCAAAACAGTCAATTTGAAAAGAAAAATTGAAGCTTTTCATTCCTAAAATGTCATGAATGACCTTTTGACACTATAATAACTTTTTCATTTGTGTTCCCTTCATCTCTCCTCCCCCCCCCCCCCCCCCCCCCCCCCACCGCCACACACACAAATCTTTGGGAAAATCAACATAATTTGAGACAGTTTAAGATTTCAATTGAATTACATTTTCTGATGGAAAACTGTTACAACGTAAGCTGGTCAGAAAAACTGATGTAACCTCTCTCTGGCTTCTCTGACACTTGTCTTTCTAGGTTTTTTTTTAAATCTGTCCCAAACTTAGTTGCAAACATCATGTTCTAGTTTTATGCTCTGAAAATATTTTGGTTTGATGTAAACTAAAGTATTACAATATTTTTATTGTCGCTAACTATTTTTGAGATGTTCCTCAATACAATCGGACTAAATATTTTCACTTTATTGTTATGTTTCAGAATGATAAAAAGCTTGAATTTAAGTTTTAACTGAATTTATCTAAATGATGCTTTACAGGTATAGATTTAAATAACATTTCACCGATTGGAAGACAGCTAACTGTGCAACCTGGAAAAAGCAATGGTTGGTATAAAACAGTATCAAGTGACAAAATGAACATGCACTCAAAGGAATATAAGAAGTTTTTATTTAAGCTAACTGAACCCCCTTTTAAAAACAAGTTTGTTTGACTTCAGTACTGCCAGGGTGCTTGAGCACTTACCTAACTTTACGCACATGAGTAGTCTCATTCAGTAGGACGACTTAGTGCTTAAAGTTAGGCATGTATTTAGGCCCCAATTCAGCAAGGTACTTGTTACTATTTGTCTAGGAATAACTGTGTTTTTGGACTACATGTAGTATTACAGATAATGTTCTGTTTATGCTTTGAAGCCCAAATTGCATACTAACTTAATTACATTATATATAAAGATTCTTTGACACCTCTCCCCTCAATTCTGTACAAGGTCACAGAACCTATATTCTGAAACCTGTATATAAACACACAATTTTCAGGGTATTCCATTGATTTCTCTTGCTTGGACTTTTTTTTTTTTTTTTTTTTTTAAGGCCTTTCCCCCAGCTAAGGTACAGCTGGACATGGTGCCATCTAGATAGCTTGTGTGTAACAACCTTTTCACTATCCCTGAGCCTGATTTGCTCCTTACACTGTAGCCAATTCAGGACCACAGGCCTAATAAGTTTTTCCCTTTTCCTCATGGAAACACATTGTGTTTCACTAATTTAACTAGCGATGTGTTAAATACAATTTAAAGTTAAACCTTTGACTTGCACTAGTTGACTAAGTTACTGTAGGCTAATTTCATTGTTTTTATTCATTACAGCTGCTTGTCAGACAGTATTGTCTTTGCCTGTGGATTTTAACTTAGAAAAAATATTAGGTATGTCATGTGTTGTACTTTATGTATGAATGTCTAAATTGAAAATCTATTTTGCATCCTGATTAGGAATGGCGGTACAATGCACTGGAAACCTAGTCTGAATCAAAATTGAGTATTCATAGAATTGCCCAAAGTACAAATGTTGTTTTAGACAGATAACAGCTCCTTGTCCTGTGGAGTTCCTGCTCTAATTTAGACATGGCCCAGCAAGGGAGGACAAAAACAAAAGGTGGAGGGATGGGGAATAGTAGGACAATGATAAAAGTGTACATAAACATTGTATTGTTATATTTAAAAAGATGATATGTTAAAGTATGGGCCAGCGTTCATAATGTAGGCTGGCTTGGAAGTTAGCGATTGAAGACTAATTGTCTCAATTGCTAGATTGGGTTTGCATGACAATTTTGCAGGAATTTAAAAACTGCATACAGTAACCTCATGTTTATCATCGGTATAATGGAAGACCACAGGTCTTGAGTCAAAAGAAAATATCCATTGTTTTCTAGACTACACAGACTAGGAAGACTGTGCATACTATCCGCACTTCACACTGACCTATCTAAAGGAAATGTTTGCTTTCTGTGAAATACTTAAAAAGCAGGAGTTATATAACAGAACTTGGGTAGGAAGAGTTCAATAAGCTATTCTAGACCAGTCCATCTTATTCCCTTTACCTATAGTTGGGGCCACATAGTTTACATGAGTTACTACTTCCTAGTCACATCCACTGTGTGACTGACGCAAACAGCTTATAGGGAAAAAGGTAAGTGAGAAACAGCACAACAAAAAATGCAATTCAACCTCATTCCAGCATCCTGATTTTTACAGATGGGGTGCTTTTACCAAGAATAGTTCTTTTTCGAGTGCTTGTTCATGTCGATTCCAATCAGGTGTGCACGAGCAGACACCTCAGGCAAGAGTCGTGGGGGTCATTATTTGGCATGGGCCTGTGGCATGCGCTGCAAGACTTAAAGCCTTGGGCTCGCGGCATGCCCCAGAGCCCAAGAAGGGGTGAGGGGACAGGGAAAGAGCCTGCTCACGAACACCTATACTAACTATAACTATACTAACAACTACAAAACAAGACAAGAAGAAGAAGAACTAGACTAGGTAACTGTGCTAAGGGAGCACTTGCAAAGCAAGCGAGCCACGGTTCCAACAGCTGCCACGGACAGTAAGAAGGAACTGAAGATGGGTTGGGTCGGCAGGGTCATATATTGAGTGCCATGAAGGCGCCACTCCAGGGGACTCCCCAGCTGACCCGACGGGAGCTGCTAAGGGGAAAAGTTTCCGATGACCGTGCACGCGGCGTGCACACTGATTGGAATGGACGTGAACAACACATCTCGAAGAACAACAGTTACAAGAAGGTGAGTAACCGTTTTTTCTTTGGTGTTGCTACAAAGCATGAGCCAGCCACTGCAAGGAGAGATGTTGCAGGACCCAGGGAGCAGGGGGAGGAGCCAGCTTTTAGGTGCAGAATGTTTCTTTCAGCCTGTCTTATGGTGGTGGGGCTTTCAACCCATAGCAACAGAATGGATGGAATATTTAGAATTTTCAACTTACTGCAAATAAGATTACCAGTCTCTATCCCTACCGTGGTTTTGTGACTCCTTCCTATCTCTGAACTACATTGGTGGATGGGGTAAGACTTACCTGTCTCTTTTGAGAACAGGAGTCTGATAAACCATTTCCTATCCCTGATATAACTCCACAAAGTGACTCTTAAATTTTATCTGTCTCCACCTCTGCTTTGCACTAGAACAGTGGTTCTCAAACTTTTGTACTGGTGACCCCTCCCCTTAAATATGTAAAAAGTGTTTTTAATGTATAACACCATTATAAATGCTGGAGGCAGCCCCCCGCTCCCCCCTCCCTCCCCCTGGAATAACCTGGCTAAAATATTATTAACCATTTCAGCAGTTACAGAATTCAGTGGCTGTTTATGGCTGTGCAGACAGGGTCCTTGTCCCCTTTGTTCCCCCATACTTTTTCTGTAGACAGGAGAAATAAGACCAGACTGGCTAATTAAACTTGCCAACAAACTTTTTCTTTTTTCTGTAGGTGAATATTTTAGAACAGAAGAATTTGCAGACCAGTCTCAGGAAAGCCTAAGCTCCTCATCACTGAGAAGAAAGCTGTTTTTAGATGAGAATGGAAGTGTATCTGAGTGTTTGTCTCTTTCTCCACAAAGCCCTTGTAATAATCCACCAGCATCACTTGGAGTGCTGTGTTCAATAGATATTTCTCCAGCCCGGTGCAGAAGCCCTGTGGAAACATCTAGTTCAGTAAGAAGTCTTTTCAATTTATTTGTGTATGTACTGATTTAGCTGGTACATGTGAAATTCTCTAAAGCACCAAAAACAACGAGGAGTCCGGTGGCACCTTAAAGACTAACAGGTTTATTTGGGCATAAGCTTTTGTGTGTAAAAAACCCACTTCTTCAGATGCAACATTTTTTACCCACGAAAGCTTATGCCCAAATAAATCTTAGTCTTTAAGGTGCCACCAGACTCCTCATTGTTTTTGTGGATATAGACTAACACGGCTACACCTCTAATTCTAAAGCAGCAGAACCACTTCTGAGTGTGTCTGATCAGATTTCACCAGCTGAAGTGCCACTTTTGAATAGTTTATACAACTGAAGTAATTAAAGAGTGGTGTTAATACCAAGGGTTCTGGTCAAATTCCAATTTTGGAACAAAATTGTGCCTAAGTAAATCTTCATGTTTTTTAACTTCAATTTTATGCTATCAAATTGTTGTGTAGTCCTGATATTCACTGTTGAAGAGCTGCCATTTTCTCTGCCCAATGGTATTTGTGTCTGAATGATATTGACATGAGAGAATGAGAGGTAATGATTCGAATATGAGTAGCTTGTGAAGTCTCTTTGATCTTTTGATATAGGATGCATTTTACAGAAAGACTTCATTGGCTGAGATCATATTGCAGCCATCCCTTCGTAAACTCATGAAGTTTGCATACCAAAAATATCATGTTAATCCTTGGCTTGATTTGGTGTATATAATTTCTCTAGTTGCTGTCCCTTAAAGTTGATCTGCAAAGGAGAAAGATTTGTGGCCCTTCCCCCCCACCCCCTTTTTTTTTTTCTTCTTCTAGGAATGGTATAAATGACCCAATGTACCTAAAAGGGGGTTGTTCTATGCTTGTTTAAAAAAAAAAAACACTTTGGAAATATTGGGAATGTAAAATCTGTTCTTCACTGAGTTTGCAGAGAACTCCTTGGTCTGAGTGAAGTTGTGAGATTTCTTTAACCCTTAATTGAAAGGGAAGTGTTGAATGTTAAAGATTCATTCTCCAAACAATTGTTAACAAAAAGTTAACAATCTGAATAAAAATCACATCCTTTCTCAACCAGGGTTTGCTTGCTTGCTCGGTGTATATCCTAAACCTACTAATTCTCTAGTAATCCATAGTATTTCTGGGGAAACTAGGCAAAACATGATTTTTTAATTTAAAAAAAAAGAAAAGCAGAATGAGGAAAATTTTACGGATATTTATATGTAGTTAGGGCTTTTTTTGGGGGGGGGATTTGTAGCAATTTTCAAGTTTTATGTAGATATATAAAGTATTGGGGGGGGGGATTCAGGGCTTTCTGCTTATGTATACTGTAATAAGTAATCTCATTGTAATGTGTGCTTTAATGTCATAATGTTTCAAACAACATGACTTCAGAGCACCCTAGGGAACCTTAAGTACGCACCAGCAGGATCTACATGGACCAGTTAACATGCAGCATGTTTAGTGCGCTTTAGAAATCTCTCCCCTGTAGTCTGCATTACTTCTCTGTGTAGTCAAGCCTTAGATACAAGTAACCATTTGTGGTGGTTTTCTGGTATTCAGTGGATGAACATCAATTTCTCTTTCCACCCCCACTCATTTGTATCAAGAATAAAACCAAAAATCAGAAGCCATATACATAATAAAGCAAAAAAGGCACAAACCTTTTTTTACAGTTTAAAGTAAAATAAATATTACAGAACTGCAACATTTACAGTGCTGTTTACTCATTTGTGATCTTTGTTCAGAACTCTCAGATTTGGGAATGTAAAATACAGATGCACCTCTGGCATGCTATAATACACAGGTGAATTGGAAGTCCCTTAAAGTGAACTATCATCAATTTCTTGAGCCATCAGTTTCCAGCACAAATTCACTTTAAATGAGACATTCAGCCAGCCAGGAGCATATTATGCTTGATGAAGACAAGATCACAACTAAGGCACAAATGTCTGAACGTTGTTTTTCTTAGCTCCAACTCAGTTTCTGGTGATGTGCAAATTGCTACTTCCTGCTGAGGATAGGTCGACACAAAAGACATTTGCTGGCATAGTTATGTTAGTCAGAGGTGCAATGTGTGTGGTCTCTGACCATTATAGCTGTATTGGCAAAAACGCTGAGTGTACATCCAAAACTGTGCTTTTGCCAGTAGAATTTATTTTGTTGGGGGGAGGGAGGGGCTAGAATAAGCTATTTTGGCAAAACCGCAGTTTCACCAGTAAACTGTGTCCAGACAATTACTACTTTACCAATATAATATACTGGTTATACCTATGGCAGCAAACTGTTCCTACTGTAGACTTGCTCTGAGATAAGAGCACAGCTTCTTTTGACTCTCTTTCAGATGAAAGGTCTGTTCTGGCTGACTTCAAAGTTATGTCCTTCAGATAGTATGGATTCTGTTAAAATACCCAACAGTGGCAGTGTGCAGGCTACTCAGTCAGTCACTGCATTGGGGGCAACATTCCATTCTGCTTTGGGGTATCTGCCATTTCGGAGATGAAACATTGTAGGTGTAACAATAATACAAATACTAAACAGTAATTAGGGTGTTGATTAGGAAAATCCTTATTCAGTAGTCTGGCTCCTGGTAGTCCTAATATGATTGATAACATAGTCTTAATTAGTACTCTTCTTTGGAAGCATTGGATTTCCTATGAGGCATCATAAAATCCAATTGGAGAATTTCAAATGGACTATTCAAGCAGTGAAATGCTTGATTGAGTTTGTCAGTGAAGCAGGAATAGAATTATTTTCCCAGTAGCACTGTACTTTCAAGTCTACAAAT
Source organism: Platysternon megacephalum (assembly GCA_003942145.1). Lineage (NCBI taxonomy): Eukaryota > Metazoa > Chordata > Testudines > Platysternidae > Platysternon > Platysternon megacephalum. The sequence continues at coordinate 2,511,137 of QXTE01000219.1, read as the reverse complement.
TTGTATATCAGTCTATACATTTATATTATGTAAAAGCTAACTCTTACTCTTTGTTGTTAAAGGGTCAGTTTTCCTCCAGTCCTATTCAGGGAGGTACAAGGGCATACAGTCTGGGAAGCATTACCAGTCCCACGTTTCCAGAGAGGTCCCCTGCAAATATTGCTTCCCCTACTTTTTCTCCAATTGCTTTTCAGATAAGAAAGACACCATTGTCAGGTATGGTTTGACTGTATATACAGTCTCCTTTCATGCAGCTTGTATTTCTTGTGATGAAAAATTGATCCATCTAGAGCAGGGGTCGGCAACCTCTGGCACGCGGCTCGCCAGGGTGCTTACCCTGGCGAGCCGCGTGCCAGAGGTTGCCGACCCCTGATCTAGAGGCAGGTACTTGGCTTGATAGTCCAGTGGTCTCATCTAATATGGCACATGGCATGTTTAGCAGTAAAGTGTTGTCAGTGTAAATGTATAAAATGTTTACCTGAACAGAATTACTTAAAGTGCAAAAAATAAATTAGTGGGAAAAGGAATCATGAAAACTCATAGTATGAAATAAAATAAAGGGGAGCAATATGATCTGAGGAGGAGGGTTTTGTTTGAAGTTATGTATCAAAAATAAGATAAGCAGTCAGAATTGTGATTTAATTAAAAAAGTTCAGGTGGAAGTAATAGGAAAAACTATTTTGATAGGGTTAGTGTCTTACATTTGAGCCCTGATCCCCATAACTAGATTAAGTTGAGATTAAATGAATTCACTAGTTTAGAAACCTAGTGGATGCTTATCCATATCAGACTCCATAATTTGTTGCAATTTGGCAGTATTGGTAGTCTGTGTTCTGTAAAAGCTTAGTCTATTTGCATAGCTGATTCAGTCAGAACCTGCTATGAGATACTTCGGCAAAGTTATGTATAAAGACTGAATAGCTACTTTCCACTCTGTGCCTGATTGTATAAAGTTCTGATAATTTTCACCCTCAAAAAGCTTCTGTAGAACTAATGTGTTCTAAGAAATCTACAGTACTTGCCTAGTATGAATATTAGATTATTGGACTGGAAGCATTTTGGGGTAAGGACTGTTCATTTTGACACAATTTGGTACTGCCATTTGAAAACCTGGTCTCTGCTGTAGCAGACCCGTCAGAGAAAGGAAATCTTTTGGTAAGCAGGATTAAAATTTGAAAGTATGATGGCCAAACGTGTGTGTAACAAGTAGAACCTTTAAAAATAGTTGTATCAAATGCCTTTACTGCCAGGAGATGATACTCAAGGGAATCACCACCTAGTGTGGCTGTAATTGTTCTAGTGACTTCTGGTCCTAGGATTCAGACTGTTAGCTTTTCCTCCATCTGATATCTAATGAATTGAATTATTCTGTTTTTACTATGGACAGAACAAAGGAAGTTGACTTTTCGTTCTCCTGATGTTCCTTCTGCACCAGTCTCAAACAGAATGACACCCCCAAGTACTAGAAGTCCTTATATAGATGGCTGTTCTCCAATTAAAAATTGCTCTCCTATGAGACTTGGAGCATGCAGAGGGACTGCACAGTATCAAACTTCCCTCATTAGGATACCATTTACCCTTGAAAATCACAACGAAGAGGCAGAAGACAAAGAGAATGCCCTACCTGCAGAAGTTCTGTTACCACAGATGGACACTGGAGTAAATTTACAGCAGCAGGATGGTGATACTTTTGCACATGGTACACATTTAGTTGTGGCGACTGTATCTATTTCACCAGATCACTCTGACGCTTGTGAACAAGGACTGGCATCGTTGCAGAATATAGAAGGTTTAAAAGAAAATAATACTGTTGATATGGTTGATTCAGTTGAGGTGTCAGATGAGAACACTTGGGTTAAGGAATGTGTTGGTAATAGCAGTATGCCAATGACCAGCTTCATGACAGGAATTACTTTCAGTATTGAAAGCTCTCACATGTGCATATCACCTCTTGCAGAAAGCAGTGTAATTCCTTGTGACAGCAGTAGTAGTCAGGTAAGAGTTTTTGTTTTATTTAAATAATTTAGTAAATTATACTCCAAGTTTAATCTCTCAATTTTCACATTTGTCCCTCTACCATTCTGGATATACTTTCTGTCACCTCTTATCTGATGGGGTGTAAACACTGAATTGTGTGACTTAAAGCTTTTTCCATCTGACTGGCAACACAGCAATTCAAGGAAATATTTCTTATGCTACCACAGTAGTAAATTTGGATTCATCCCAAACTACTTTGATTCTGGTTGACCAATTTACCATCTTCTCTTGTTTCTAATGAATCTGCTGCAGTTAACTAAGTTATTACATAATGCAGCCTTCTTTTGCTTTTTAAGTCACAAATAGATTTTTAATTTTATTTAAGCCTGCAGTTGTATTATCTTGTAAAATATGCAAGTCTCACACATCTACCATATCACCTTGGATAGGAGGTCTCCAAAGAAGTCCTGGTTTCTGAAGGTAGTGAAGAAGCTATGATGATAGTAGTAGGAACTGTCCTGTTGAAGATGCTGACGCCTTAATATTTGAAAAAGTTCTGAGTTGTGACCATTAATTGTCCAACGGGCATGTACTTTAACACACAAGTATTTCCAATTTGCCTATTGGACTTTCCCTGAAGTTTGTCAGATAATTAATAGTTTAGGACAGAAGTGACTCTAAGCATGCATTGTTAAATAATTGCCAGATATCACCTTTAGATGTGGCTGTATTTCAATGGTTCATATTTTCATCACTGATATGTATAGCTTGTATGATAGATTAACTTTATAAATACAATATGAAAGGATTATGAAGTATGTGCCATAGAAATGTAAATTAAATTAAGTAATGCACAAGAAATAGGGGAGCTTATCTGGAACAGAGTACATAGGATATTAATTCCTGGCTTTTGTTCCTAGGTGGACAGTGGCTATAATACACAGACATGTGGCAGCAGCATTATGGATACAGTTGGGGCTGAGAACAATTGCAGAAACAATAATGTACATTCTTATGAGGCTCAGAGCAAATCTCAGCTTTCCAAAACTAAGGTAGGAAATGCATAGAATGATATGTTTTTCCATTTCCAATATCCATTCCTTGTTTCCTCCCAGCCTTCCTTCACACCACTCCCTGCTAGGTCAAGGGTTTGACAAATTGTTTCTAAGAACTTGTGGGAACTTGTAGACAGCAAATTTATTTGGCCTTAGTGTCAAGTATTAGATTAAAAAGATGAACTATAAATAAAGGAAAATATACTGAAAATCCTAATTTTAAAATTTACGCATTCTGATGATGGCAAAGGCTACTCCTGGGGGAATTCTGTGCCAAAAAATGAAAAATTCTGTGCCAAAAAAAAATAAAAATTCTGCACACAACATTTTAAAATTCTCATATTTTATTGGTCAAAATAATGTGGGTTGTTTTTTTAATGCAAAATGATCCACAATTACAGTCAGTCAGTCATGATTGAGAACAACATTGCGGGATGTGCAAAATAATTTGTCCCCGTCCACATGCAGTTTTGTAGGGAATTCTCGAGCATGAGAACCTGGTGTAGCTGTTTTTGATGCATGATGTAAAGGCCATTCATGTCAAGCAAAAGAACAAATATCCCTTTTGCCCTTTAGTAACTTCATCTGGACCTGGCTGGGTACTCTGGGAAGTGCTTGGTTCTGATTGTCCTGACATTTTAATGATTTCTTGATAAATGTTTTATTTGCCCTCAGTCCTTTTTTTTTTTTTTTTAATTTATTATTATTTTAATGGGTAAGTAAAATAAATCCTGAGCTGTAATCTAACCCCATAAAGTGAGAAAGCACATAGACCTCCTAGCTGAGGATTCCCTTACGGTCATTTATAACAAGGCTCCTTTACATCGCTCTGGCAATGTAAAGGAGCCTTTACACTTTTACATGTTTTATGCTCCTGGGGGAATTGGCTGAGAATGGGAACAGTTAGTTAACAATAGGAACATTAACCATGTTACTATGCAGGCAGGCTGCTACACTTCTGCCTCAGAGAATGAGATGAATTAACTATCAATAGCAACATTGTTCTAAATGTGAAAAAAACACATTGTTAATCTTTTATGTCAAACATTGAAACAGTTTTGAAGGAATGCACAGAACAGACTTCTTCCACACCTTATCCCATCTCAAGCAAAAACTGACTGAATTTTGTTTCAATCCAATCCCTGTTATAAAATGAGCCTCCATGCAATTAAAGGGATAGCACTGGCTGATTGCATTTCTGACCCTGGCAAAACAGCTGCTTGCTTCCTTGCAGTGAAGGAAAATAGGCAGGCAGGTTACTACATTTCTGCCTCAGGGGACAGAGCCTGCCTTATGCCTAACAACCTGAAGCCCTACTTCTCCATGCCTGGCAAGCTTCACTGTAGCAAGTCTCTCTCGCTTGTTCACACACATGCATGCCCTGCCCCGTCCCCTGAGGGTGATTAATGTCTCCCAGGCAGGCACGCATGCCCTGTCCCACCCCTGCAGTGATTTGCATCTCTGATGGCTGCTCCAGGTGTGCTGGAACAGACACGCCGCCTGGGCTGCCCAGGAAGAGGCGCATGTCCCCCGCATATTTCTTCTGCATTTTTCTGCGTGGGGGGACCGATATCTAATGACCGTAAGAATTCTCTGCCCGTGCAGGCACGCAGAATTCCATGAGGAGTAAAAGGCACTGGGGGCTTGGGGAGAACTTGGCTCAATGTTCTTTGGCAAAAACATTGGTGAGACTACAAATGAACAACAGCCCATCCCTGGATATCTTAAAAGTTCCATGGTATTGACTTGATTCAGGACGCTAAGGAATGTCTTTAAGATAATTTTTCAACTTGAGATCTCTACTTCCACTTGTGGATCTCATTGTACAGAGGCAAGGGAAAGCAACAAACACATAATACAGTTTCTGAGAATAGTGAAAGGGGATATATTAGACTAAAACAAAGGGGAATTATTCAGTTCTTCAAATGTTCGTATGTATTCCACTCTTGGTATGCCTATGCCCTGTATGCATGAAATTAGATTATTTTGCACAGCAGTGTCTGTTGGGGCTGTCTCTACACCTTGAGTGCCCTCACACATCCCCACCCAAAGTCAGAGTGGGTCCAACTGCCCTTCAGTTCTTTCTTACCATCCATGGCTGTGAGACAGAACCCTGCAGCATCTGCATCACTATGTGCTTTATGAAGCAAATAAACACAGCTTTGTATTGTTAGTTAGGTGTTAAATTAGTTACTATTAGTGTATATAGAGTTGGTACATCTGTTGGCAAAAACACCCCCAAACTTCTGTTAGTGTTAGGAATTTTTTCCTCTATGCCTGAACCAAAGGCTATATCTACACTTGGAGCTTGGAATGTGATTCCCAGCTTGTGTAGCTAGCATGCTAAAGAGAGTAGTGAAGCATGGACAGCAGCAAGTGGCAGCATAGGTTAACTGTGTTGAATATGTATGCACAGGGTTCAGGTGGGTTAATATTTGGCATGGCTAGCCTGTGCCGCTGCTACCCTGGCTACATGATTATGTTTTGTGTGGTAGGTTGATAGGAGCAAGTATGTCTATGCAAGCTGGGAATCACACAACCAGCTCAAGATGTAGACATACCTAAAGTCTCCTGGCTTCAAGAACTGCCCTTCATGTGAGACAGCTGTGTTCTTTAACAATGGTCACTCAAGGTGCCTTTTTTGCCTCTGAGAAGAGCATATCCCAGAGAAATGCTCTGTCATTCTTTTTCAAAAAGGACGTGGAAGGCTCCAGGGGCTTGCCTCAAACTTCTATTTTTAGACTATTTTATGAAGCCTGCTTTAGATCAGTGCAGAAAGGACCTCCCTGGACCTGAACTGACTATGTGCAGGAGCGTTCCAGTCAGCTATGGCTCAAGGTTGAGTTCCCAGGCTCTTTCTCTAAGATGACCCCAGCTGCAGAGACAGGCAAGGTTGCCAAGTCCTCCTCAAAATCTTATAATGAGTAGGGAAGAACACTGTTCCTCCAGGGAGCAGAAGTGCAGATTGCCTTCCTCAGGCCCTAACTGAAAGAAGCAAAAATCTCCTCACTTCACTCCCACAAAGGGGTGGCTCAGCCCGGAATGAATCCTGATGACACCCTGGAGAACATGGTACATGACCAATGGTACCAGCCTATGAAAAGATTCAAGCCATGCCCAATACCAAATCTATGGTACTGATGTTTACTCTCTCAGTACTGATGAACTTGGCACCAAGGACATTGTTGGAGTTGTCCCCAGGGAACTGCAGTATGCCACCTAGTAAGGCAATTCTTAGAAGACCACAAATGGACACTGAAGATCCTTTATCTGTAACATTTCACAAGTGGGGTGAACAGCATATTTCCTCTAGATACCCAGATTCCAGCTATTCTGGACTATCTGCTAAGATTTAAAAAAAAACAACAACAACAAAAAAAACAGGATTGTCCATCAGCTCTATTAGAGTACGCTTGGCAGTGAATCAGCTGACCATCTTCTCCATGCAGGGTGATGCCATTTTCTCCCATCTTGTGGTAGCTAGGTTTACGGGTCTCATTCATGTTTTCCCCCAGTCAGCCACTTACCCCCCAGGATCTCTGTGCAGTCCTAGCTGGGTTGATGGCAACTCCCTTTGAGCCCCTCACATCATTTGTCCATGAAAATGGCCTTTTTAGTGGCAATTATATCAGCGTGGCGAATAGGAAAAATACAAGTGCTTAATTCTGGCCCATCAGACGCTGTAGTCCATAAGGAGAAGGTCACCCTTAGGCCCCACCCTAAATTTTTACCTAAGGTAGTCTCAGACTTACATTTGAATCAAATGAGTCATGTACCTGTGCTCTTCCCTAAACTCCACTCCCACCAAGAGGAAGCCAGATTGCATACCCTAGATGTGCTCAAGGCTCTATTATTTTATCTGGATAGGACCAAAATGTTTAGTTTTCTTGAGACTAATTGTAGCTTTTGCGGTTGGATGAAAGTCAGGCAGTATCTTCCCAGAGGCCATCTACTTACTTGAGGGTTTTATGAGCTAGGCAAATTAGATCCTCAGTGCAGGTTAGGGCTCACTCCACCAGAGCTGAGGTAAGTTCTGTGGCTTTCTTGAGAAGTGTACCCACCTTTGAAATCTGAAGGTCATCAGTGACCTGGGGATCTGGTCATATATGTACATTTTTCCCTAGTTGAGGCATCAAGCTCTAACGCCCGTTTTGGCAGAGCGGTCCTTCAGTTGATATTTGAGTAGATACTGAGCAAGTGCATTCTATACATCAGGTCAAAGCTTGAGAATCATCAGCAGTGAAATCTGTATGGACAATCACATGAAAGAGCAAATGGTAACTTTGAGATGTTGTCCATGTGTATTCCATGACCTGTCTTCCTTCCCCACTACTACAGAGTCCCCTTATACCCGAATCTGTATTTGTGCACGGACTGAGGAGCAGCTGGCTCTGCTCTGCCCTTTATGCCCTTGCGGGGAGGGGGAAATGACGACACACAAGAGCAATCAGAGCATGCCTCTATCCCAATGAACACTGCTGGCCAAAAGCATCCGATCTCACTCACACAGGGTGCATGTGCACCAGAAGTGGACAACATCTCTAAGAACCATAGTTACTATAGGGGAATAGCTGTTGTTTATTTCTGTTTTTTAATTTTCAGGAAGGGATGATGATAAAACTGTTTTATACTGGTGATCTGAAACTTCCAGTGATTTAACCATCAAAATGATCCTTTATAAGAGGGAGACAAGATGGTTGAGATAATATATTTTATTGGACCAACTTCTGATGGTGAAAGAGACAAGCTTTCTAGCTTGCACAGAGTTCTTCAACAGCATCTGTGTAAGCTCTATTTCACCATCAGAAGTTGGTCCAATAAAAGATATTACCTCAACCACCTTGTTTCTATAGTATCAGAGGGGTAGCCGTGTTAATCTGGATCTGTAAAAAGCGACAGAGTCCTGTGGCACCTCATAGACTAACAGACGTATTGGATACCCACATGCATCTGACTAAGTGGGTATTCACCCACGAAAGCTTATGCTCCAGTACGTGTCACTTGTTTCTATAATATCCTGAGATCAGCACCCTTTATAGCATGGACTAATTCAAATGAAGTGAGGTCCGAATTGTTAACTTATTGAAATGAGGATTTTTGAAAGAATGATATTAAAAGAAATTTGTTTACAAACCTAGGAGTTTCCTGTTTTAAACCATAAAGACAATCAGCTGTTGAGAGCAAAGTCTCCAGAGATTCAACCATGTTTCCATAAAGTAAAAACATACAATACATTATTCAGTCAAAATGCAACTTGCAACTTTTCTACTTGGAAACATACCAACGAACATCAGATTCAGGGATTTCACAAAAATGGTATGTGGATTTTTATGGAGAACTTAAAATGCTATTGGCTAGTACTTGTTAATAGTTTATCTTGTATGACCTGAAGAATGATGAGCACAGTAATACTATAACTGAGCGCAGGTAGCAGACCAAACTGCTGCCTTGCTGCTTGTTTGATATGTGTTATAGGGAGCTGGGAAACAGCACTCTATACAGATTCTCCTAACCACATCCACTGGACATGAAAAATGAGGGAGGCTGTGAGCTGGACTTGAAACAAAAATTGATAGCATTTCTTCTTTTGAGCTGTTTCTGTGAACACTAGTGGCAGGTTTCTAGAAATGGCAAATTGTTCCAATATCTTAGCTGTACTAGCTTCAATAGAAATACACTCTGCATATTAGCAACCTTAGAATGGGTGAATTTTTAGGAATTTCTTAAACTGTTTCCATGTTTGGACACGGGACAACATTCACATTAGAGCTGTTGATTAATCACAGTTAACTCACGCGATTAACTCAAAAAAATTATTCGCGATTAATCGCACTGTTAAAAAATAGACTACCCATTGAAATTTATTAAATATTTTGGATGTTTTTCTACATTTTTATATATATATTGCATTCTGTGTTGTAATTGAAATCAAAGTGTATATTATTCTTGAGTACAAATATTTGCACTGTGAAAGATAAACAAAAGAAATATTATTTTTCAATTCACCTCATACAAGTACTGTAGTGCAATCTCTGTCGTGAAAGTGCAATTTACAAATGTAAACTTTTATTGTTACATAACTGCACTCAAAAACAAAACAATGTAAAACTTCAGAGCCTACAAGTCCACTCAGTCCTACTTCTTGTTCAGCCAATCACTAAGACAAACAAGTTTGTTTACATTTACAGGAGATAGTGCTGCCCTCTTCTTATTTATAATGTCAACAGAAAGTGAGAACAGGTATTTGCATGGCACTTTTGTAGCCGGCATTGCAAGGTATTTACATGACAGATATGATAAACATTCGTACGCCCCTTCATGCTTCAGCCACCATTCCAGAGGACATGCTTCCATGCTGATGACACTGGTTTAAAAAAAAAAAAGCGTTAATTAAATTTGTGACTGAACTCCTTGGGGGAGAATTTTATATCCCCTGCTCCGTTTTACCTGCATTCTGCTATATATTTCATGTTATAGCAGTCTCGGATGATGACCCAGCACATCTTCATTTTAAGAACACTTTCACTGCAGATTTGCCAAAACACAAAGAAGGTACCAATGTGAGATTTCGAAAGATAGCTACAGCACTCGACCCAAGGTTTAAGAATCTGACGTGCCTTCCAAAATCTGAGAGGGATGAGGTGTGGAGCATGCTTTCAAAAGTCTTAAAAGAGCAACACTCTGATGAGGAAATTACAGAACCCGAACCACCAAAACAGAAAATCAACCTTCTGCTGGTGGCATCTGACTCAGATAATGAAAATGAACATGCGTTGGGCCGCACTGCTCTGGATTATTATCGAGCAGAACCTGTCATCAGCATGGACGTATATCCGCTGGAATGGTGGTTGAAGTATGAAGGGACATATGAATCTTTAGCGCATCTGGCACATAAATATCTTGCCACACTGGCTACAACAGTGCCTTGAGAACGCCTGTTCTCATTTTCAGGTGACATTGTAAACAAGAAGCGGGCAGCATTATCTCCTGCAAATGTAAACAAACACTGTTTTATTTTTAAATGCAGTTATTTTCTGTTATAATTGAAATCAATATATTTGAAAATGTAGAAAACATCCAAAAATATTTAAATAAATGTTATTCTATTGTTTAACAGTGTGATTAATCACGATTAATTTTTTTAACCTCTTGACAGCCCTAATTCACAGGAAACCAGTTTGAGCTATTGGAAGATATTCAGGGGATGATATTGTATTCTACAGTCTCTGTATATTCACTGTTCTCTAATAAAGCAAAAAGTAGATTACAGATTTTGCAACATAGCCATTTAGTATACATGTAACCTAGACGTTGCCCATGAACAAATTTGCCCTGATCAGCGCCTCTAGTTTTCATCCACCAATATTTCTTCCAGATAAGGACCCTCAAATGTTTAGTTAACATCTCAAGGGGGGGAAAAGTGCATGTTACATCAAAATATCTGCTGTGAAATTGCCAGATGGGGGTGTGAAGCACACAATATAGTTCTACTTCCATAACTACAGTGTTGGTAATCCTTATTTATTCATTGTGCACTCCATAACTAGCTCACACTTCCCTCATAATCTTTTCCTGAATGTGCAAAAGAAAAACTTCTCTTTTGAGTGTGGTCCAGTGGATTTAAGCACAGAAGTAGCAGTGAGGGACTCCTCTGGGACTTGTTTGATACCTAGTTCTGTACCAAAAACTTTACCTCCTTATCCCCTGCCCTTGTCTGTCATCTGCCCACTCTAGTGGACAATTTTCAACCACTCCTTTTACTTTTACCAGTTCTTGAGAGTACACAGTGACCAATTTTTATCTTCAGTTTCTAACCTCATTGCTTAAACACTTTTCAGTAGAATAGTATCTTGGAGTTTCAATATGAAAATATTAGTTTTACTTTTGGCCACTCTACAGAAGCCACTCTTTTCTTCCTAGTTAACTGTCTTTTCTGTTGTTGCTGGTACTCTCTCCTTCCTTCCTTCTCCTTAAAATCTGCGGAGTATTTGAAACAACTATGCCATTCTCCTGCCCAACTTCAATAGCTGTGCAGGTGCCTAGTTGCATTCTTGCTTGTATCTGATAGTTTTCTGTCCCTGTTGATACTTCCTGTACACACAAAGGCCTCTCCTTTATGGAGTTCCACAAGGCTCTTTTCCCATATTCATTCTTTTTTACCAACTTCTTCATCTATTCCATTTTCCTTCACTGTCCTCAGAATATAATTTATGATCTTAATTTTCTTGCTCCTCTTCTCGCATTTTCCTAAGTTCATAAATTGGCTTGTCAACCCCTCTGCAATATTGCTCATATTCTCACTTCCATATACACTGACATTCTTAGCTAGGAATTCACTTTTTCAGCTTCCTTTTTAGTGGTAATTTCCAAATCCCACCTCCGTGGACTATCGTATTTGCAGAATAACTTCCTGTCTGTTCTAAGAAATAAATCCTCTCCATCTCAATCAACTCAACTAGCTCCTCATCAATTTCAATACAAAGAGAAGTTTGTTTTTAAAAACTTTCCATGGACTTGCCCTAACCACTCATATTTTCTTACACCATCTGCTTACAACCACTGACCTGTTGCCCTCCCTATAATATCTACATTGCTGGTACCTCCTTTACAGTTTCTGATATTTGGAAGTCTTCCCATATCTGCCTCAATTCTCTTCTATTTTGCCTCTACTTTGTGCTTTTTAATTTAACTCTGAAAAACAGTTGGGGATACAGTTTGCATGAAAGATGCTACACAAAAAGTTGCTGTAGTCATACTGTATCGGGAAAAAATCAAGACTGACTAAGGAAAGTCTGATGATTCAGGAAAATAAACAGTGGCCATCACTGTATAGGTCAAAACCTAAATGAGAAAATGTGGAGGGACTCGATGAGAGAATATTTCTCAAAATATATTTTTTCTAGCAAAGCTTCTGGAATGATTTTTCAACAGTGAAAATAGATATTCAACAGAAAAGCACTAAATTATATATCCTTAATTTTGCTATTGTTGGATTTGTTTAAGTTAGTGGTGCAAACTGGCAAAGATAACATGTCAGATTTGACTAGCCAAGTTTACAAAAAACACTGGACTTAAAAACCTGAAAAAACAATACATTGAATTACTCACCAGCCTGGCAGTTGGAGACAAAGATATTGGAACTTGGCACTCTACCTTTGTGGATAACCTAATCTTAGAAGCTGTATAATGAATGTTTGTCCCATTATCAAATTCTTCTAGTTACGTTTTTTTTCTTTTTTTCTTTTATAGTAAGGACAAACAGTCCCAAGATCTTGGATGGAGAGTCTACCTGTCATTCTATGCAATAACCTGCAGAAATGCCCCTATCAAAGTGATTAGACCAAGGCTGACAAGTAGCCTTTGGCACATATTACTTTTGCAAATGGAATCAGTTGTGTTGTAGTTTGGAGGGAACTGTCTCAATTACATTTTGAACTACATTTTGAACACTTTTGAAGATAAAATGTGAGAAGGATTTGTATGGCACTTAAACAAGTCATCTGAATTGTTACTTGAAACGGAAAATAGCTTGTGAAATTTTGTCAAATCACAAACCTCTGTATGTTTGTTATCCTTACCTCAGCAATGACCACTCTGGAAAAAAATGTACATTGAAATTAACAGGGATACTTCTATATCACTAATAAAATATTATTAATTTTCTGTTTCTTCAAACTTAAGTATTGTAAAAATAATCGAAGTTTGTGATTAGTTTAAAATGTGTAATCAACTAATTAACATACTTTTCTGAGGTGCTTTTTTTTTTTTTTTTTTGGTTTGGGTTTTTTTACATTTTTAAACTTTGTCCTTTTTTACCTGTCAGTTTAAGGTTCTTGGCATAAATAAAGGTTGGTCCCTGCCATAGTCTCTATGCCAAGGAGGATGAGTCACACTTCACTATTTAATTGTGATGATAAACCCTTGAAATAGGAGATATAACTATCAACTGCAACTAGGTTTGGCACAGTGTTTCTGTATTATGTGTTTTAAGTCCACTTGAATAATACAGGGATTAAAAATTTACAGTGCATGTATGTCCTGAATGGTATACTTAGGTCTGATCTCACAAACCATCAGGGCTATAAAAATAACTTTATACCATTAGAAACTGAACATGCTGCTTTCTAATTCTGTTCTCTGGCATGTCATGAGATCAGAAATGAAAAAAACATTATTTGTCATCCTGCTTCCCCTTTTCTGCTTCCTGCTTGTCAATACAAGCATGATTTTAGTAGCCACTATCTCGCAAAACAGATAATTTAATGCTTTATGCCATTTGAAAGCAAGGATTTCAGACTTCCAGAGGGTATAAGGAATGTTTAGGGTTTTATTTTTTTATGATTACCAACATATAATGGATGCTAATATTATGCCAATGTAAGGTGGGGGGAAGACGAGGGAAAGCAATATGGTAATCAGAATTTTATATGAATGTAAGGTTGGATCTTGTGACCTGATTAAGCTAGAAGCACATTGGTAGACCAGGACAAGTATTTCTGAGACAATATATTTTTTTCAAAGCATTTGCCCTGTACCAGTAATGAAAATAATCCCTGTAGTATCAGTGGAACTTCTGGACTCTTCTGGTTGAAATGTGAGATTAAATGTGGTTTATCATTTTAAAATTAAATTTAGTTGGATTCTTCAGAGCTGCATGTTCAATGATCAGAGTTTTCAAATTAGTGACAAATAATAAAGTAATCACTAAAATTGTTCAATTGCTCCCTGTGTAAAATAAGCTTTTTCATAGGTAAGGCAAAAAATGAATAGCACAATGGATGAATGTGAAAATAGTGAATTGTATAAAAGTTTTTGTATGTTTTGTCTATCCTCTTTTCTTTCTTCAAACAGATTGTGCCAAGAAGCAACCAACTATTTTATTTTGACTTACGAAAAACAAATATTTTTAATTATGTTTAGAAAACCTACTGTACTAATGAACTACAGTGCCCTTTTGACCATCACATTTATCTAGTTTTACTTAATTATCAGTTGGCACATATTGCACAAAATGGTCACTGTTTACATTTAAAGAAAACAATTTAAATTGTTTTAACAAGGGTTTTTTATATTGAAAATTATTGTATAATTTTAAGTGATTTAATGTAATAAAGACTGATTGTTTCTCCCTCACACCCTAGATGGTTTCGGATAGTTTTGTTTTTAGTATCATGCCAGACTAAGGATGTTAAGATACTTCTTTCAAGTGGGACAGGGAACCAGTTGGATTAAAGCTGATTTTATTGTGATGTAAGTCTGATGTTGAAGGTACTGCTTTTGATTTTGATTAGGGCTGTGAAGCGATTAAAAAAAGTAATCATGATTAACTGCGTGATTAAAAAGATTAATTGCGTGATTAAACAATAATAGAATACCATTTATTTAAGTATTTGTGGATGTTTTCTACATTTTCAAATATACTGATTTCAGTCACAGAGAATACAAAGTGTTCAGTGCTCACTTTATATTTATTTTTTATTACAAATATTTACACTGTAAAAAACAAAAGAAATAGTCTTTCAATTTACCTCATACAAGTACTGTAGTGCAATCTCTCTATCATGAAAGATGAACTTACAACTGTAGAGTTATGTACAAAAAAAAACTATTAAAAAATGAAACAATATAAAACTTTAGAGCCACTCAGTCCTACTTCTTGTTCAGCCAATTGCTCAGACAAACAAGTTTGTTTATATTTGCAGGAGATAATGCTGCCTGCTTGTTTACAAGTCACCTAAAAGTGAGAACAGCCATTCGCATGTCACTGTTGTAGCCAGTGGTGGAAGATATTTACATTCCAGATGCGCTAAAGATTCATATGTCCCTTCATGCCTCAACCACCATTCCAGAGGCCATGCATCCATACTGATGATAGGTTCTGCTCGATAACGATCCAGAGCAGTGTGGCCCAAGGCATGTTCATTTTCATCATCTGAGTCAGATGCCACCAGCAGAAGGTTGATTTTTTTGTTTTGGTGGTTGGGGTTCTGTAGTTTCTGCATCGGGGTGTTGCTCTTTTAAGACTTCTGAAAGCATGCTCCACACCTTGTTGCTCTCAGATTTTGGAAGGCACCTCAGATTCTTAAACCCTTGGGTCAAGTACTGTAGCTATCTTTAGAAATCTCACATTGGTACCTTCTTTGCGTTTTGTCAAAGCTGCAGTAAAAGTGTTCTTAAAACAAACAACATGTGCTGGGTCCTCATCCGAGACTGCTGTAACATGAAATATATGGCAGAACTGGGGTAAAACAGAAGAGGAGACATACAATTCTCCCCCAAGGAGTTCAGTCACAAATTTAATTAATGCATTTTTTTGTATCGGGTGTCATCACATGTGTCTGATGAAGTGGGTATTCACCCACGAAAGCTTATGCTCCAATACATCTGTTAGTCTATAAGGTGCCACAGGACTCTGTTGCTTTTCACAGATCCAGACTAACACGGCTACCCCTCTGATACTATCGGCATGGAAGCATGTCCTCTGGAGCAGTGGCTGAAGCATGAAGGGACAGACGAATGTTTAGCATATCTGGCATGTAAACACTTTGCAATGCCGGCTACAAAAGTGTCATGCGAACTACCTGGTCTCACTTTCTGGTGACATTGTAAGTAAGGAGAGGGCAACGTTATCTCCTGTAAATGTAAACAAATTTGTTTGTCATCGCAATTGGCTGAACAAGAAGTAGGACTGAGCGGCCTTGTAGGCTCTAAAGTTTTACATTGTTTTGTTTTTGAGTGCAGTTATGTAACAAAAAAAAATCTACATTTGTAAGTTGCACTTTCACAAGAAAGAGATTGCACTACAGTACTTGTATGAGGTGAATTGAAAAATACTATTTCATCATTTTTACAGTGTAAATATTTGTAATAAAAAATATAAAGTGAGCACTGTACACTTTATTGTGTTGTAATTGAAATCAATATATTTGAAAATGTAGAAAAACATACAAAAATATTAAATTTCAATTGGTATTCTAGTTATAGTGCGATTAAAACTGATTTATCGTCATAAATTTTTTGAATTGAGATTAATTTTTGAGTTAATTGCATGAGTTAACTGTGATTAATCGACAGCCCTAATTTTGATGCTTCAATTTACAATGAGCAGCACAGGTCATGGTGTTGAAGAGTAAAATGCCAGTTATAAATTACCTAATACAGCAGACTGTGTACAAGTTGAGTCAAATGTTAGTGGTCCCTTTTCAGTATTATCTGACTATTTGAACTTATGGAGAAGTTTTGAAAACATGAATTAAGAGGGAGTAGAATGGAGAGAGGGAGGTCACTTATGACTTCAAGTATTTGGAAGACTAGTGGTGCTAAGTGGCAGTGGTTTATGTAAGGGAAAGAAACAGCTTTTTTTTAAGGCATAAAGAAATAGCCATATTTTATTACCATTAGGGAGAATCATAAGTAGAGCAGAGTCACAGGTTGACTTAGGTAGGTGGCAAAACCCTTGTGTTGCCTTTTCAGAATAGTTGGTCTGAGCAATGCCATGAGCTAGCAGCTTTGCATGGTAGCAGCAGGCTCCTCATTTCATCTTTTCCTTGCCTGTTACTGCTTATCCCTTTTTGTTAGCACTTGTGTTCACAAGTTTGCTTCCCTACTGTAGAAGTGTATGCCACGTGCTGTCACCCCTCCAAATTCTCTTCCTTCGATCTCCAAGAATGTGTGCAAATATGCAGCATTATCCTTCACGAAACTCTTGGATACTACTGGCTATTCAGCTGCCTTTACTTGTTCCTGTCTTCAATGGGTATGGAATGACAAATTTCTTACCTGGATAACTTCCTTTCTGCTAACAGCATCTCCCACAATTCTGGGATTGTAGGGGATATTCCCCTCCTTTCTGCAGTTCTGGAGGTGGTTCAGTGTTACAGCATAGGCTTCTACTGGCCATGCTCACATCTCTGGCTTGCTGCCAGAAGATTCATTCCAAAGCTGTGTAGACATTTAAATATGATTAGTGAAAACCTTGATGCCAACCAATTAACTATGTTCAGTAGTCTAACTAGCCCACAAACTATAGACAAATTAAATGTCATACAAAGGAGAGTAGAATTGTGGGAGATGCTAGCAGAAATGAAACTACTGGATAAGAAATTTCTCATACAATGAGTAGTATCCCTATGGCTGCTCCACTTTAGGTGCACATGTGCCCTATATGCCTTCTGCAGCCTAGTGTCCCGCATAACTTTGTGTTCTATGGGAAGTAATGAGCAGTAAACATTAAGCAGGGAAGGATAAAGAATAGACTGAAACCGAGAAATCTTTCCTTGAAAATAAGTGCCTGAATAGAAAGTATTTTTGGATCACTGCAAGCAGCACGTTCCTTCTGAAAGAGGCCTTTGCAGAGGACAGAAAATCCACCTTACAATGTTTAAGAAAGGTGTTAGAAGACCATGTTGACATGCAGACTTCAGTTGAAGCACAAGCTCTTATTGGGCTATGATGTCACTAGAGATCTTGTAGAGTTCCAAAATAGGTTCACCTGATACCTTGTTACCTGCAAAAACAATCTAGGGCACCCCGCCTATACTCTACCAAGGGCTCAAGATGTGACTTGGTCAATATAGGTACCGGCCCTTTCCCTCAGGGCTCTACAGGTCTGCAGAACCTTTTCCCAGTGACAGAGCCTGACACAGCTGTACTCTAAACATCTACTTATTAGCAACACACACAGAATACATATACCAGGCAAATCTCTTATGCTCACCACTCCCAATATGCAGACAAAATTCACCCTGGGGGTTTCCGGCGATGCCTCTGCACGTCACGGTCGTGCAGAGGGGTCAGAATTCCAGCAGCTTCATGCTAAATTCCAGTCCGGAGATGGTTCCCAAAGAGCTTTTTTTTTTGTTACATTATACAGGTAAAACTAGCTACCTCCTTTAACTTCACTAAACCTATCACACTATTCAGTACCCCTAGGTAACAAAATTTAACCAATCACGCACTACCACCTATGTTTTCTCCTCCCTTCTCAACTCTTTTTACATTTTATCTCATGCCCAAATTGTAACTTATTTATGACCTTCTTTGTTTGTGCAGATGGTCAGCATATATTCACTGGTCAGAACTTATCTATTTTACCAATTCTTGGGGTCTTCCTGTTTTCTCCCTAATCTTCCCGGCGCTTGGGTGTGTCTACTTTTCAACCCATGGTGTTATAACTCTTGTTAGGGGCATTCCTGAGCTGGGGGCACTTTAGCAGCAATGGAGCATTTTCCCCCTTAATGTTAGTGGTGAAATGCCTGAGTTTCATCCAAGGCTGGTTTAGTATGGGGTGAGTTAAATCTCAGGCCTACATTGTATGCACCTCTACAATGCATAACTTAATCTATCTGGCCAGTGTTAGTTTGGATGCCCAAAGACCATGACACTTTGGGTGAAAGGACACAAACACGGAGGAACCTGATCTTGTTGAGGCAGATCTTTGCTCGAGGCAGATCTTTAGTGCTCTACATAAATCCAGATTATGCTACAGTGTTTCAGTAGGATGCTGTGGACTTGGACAGAATGATGGGAAGATCACTTTCTACAAAGCACAGAAAGAGGATTAAACTGTTGGTAAAAGAGTCTGGACTCCTTAGAACCATGGTATTGTGGAATACACAGTATGGTTCCTGCATGGATAGGGCTGCTAATTTACTCATCTAGCAGACATGTTAGTGACCAAGAAGCAGGTTTTGACAGAATGGCATGACAGCTGTTCAAAGGGTTGGGTGGTTAGGGCCGTTAGGACCAGCGGTAGGAAAGATTGGTGACTGCAGCTCTAGCCAATCTGAAATAAGCCTTCTGGGTCTGAAAACCATGGTCTCCTTGGCCAGTGTAGAACTAGAACTATTACCTTTGCTTCCTCTTGCCTTATCTCCTTAGAAGTGGAAGTCGTGGGAAAGCAGCCCCTTCTCCACCTATGTACAAGAGCATCCATATCTACTGACCTTGGATCTGCTTCCTGATGAAGTATTTTGGCACCATTCTGTCTTTGTGATGCAGACTGACAGCTGAAATATCAAATTTCTGTGAGATCACGTTGAGGACTACCTGACTCAGACACCATTCTGAATTTTTTGGCTGCACATCTGCCAAGCTAATCTGCCTTCTGATGTGGTTCTCCCTTTGCGTATTGCTCTTACAGAAACTGGATTCTTCTCCACCCATTTCGTCATTGCTATTGCTTCCCAGTGTAGGGTCGAGTTTCAAGTTCCTTCTTGGTTTTGAGATACACCACTGTTGTGATGGTGTCCAATTTGGGTAGGATGTGGTTGCCTTTGAGGTGGCTCTGGAACCTGCGGAGGGATATCTTTGTTGCTCTGAGCTCCAAGAGACTGATGGTTTCATTCCTGTCTACAAAGCAATACATTTCCTATGCTGTTCTGTATTCCAGATATACTCCCCCATACCACAAGGATCAGTTCACCCTGTGGCTAAGTTCCCTGTAAGCTGGGCAGCTGCCCAGCAGGCTATCAAGTACCGTGCAGTTCAGGTGTCCCTCCCCCTACTGCCATGCTGCTCCTGCCCTCTGCCTTGGAGCTGCTCCCGAGAGCCTCCTGCTTGCTACGCAGCGCGGAGGGGAGAGGGGTGCTGATTGCAGGGTCTCCCCCTCCCCCTTGTATCCCATCTCCACAGAGTGGGGTGGGACATGACAGGGCTCAGGATGGAGGGAGCTTGCGGGCAGCTGCTGCTGTGTCTGAACTTGCTGATCTACTTAAAAGGGCAACATACTTATAGGGGGGTCAGCATACTTAAAGGGGCAATGCACGTCTCTGTCACACACACACACTGTCTTTCACAATCACCTACCAACACATACTTGTATTGTTGATACTTCTTTTAAAGTGTGTTGTTTGAGTTTTTTGACTGGTCTATACATTTCATAATTTTTATTTCTCTCATGCTTAAATTTAATTCTTTGAGTAGTGTCCTGGCTGGAGTAATTATCCCTATGGTAACTTTTAAAAAATATATTTAGGTTTTTGGTTTCTACTGGTGGCGCACATCTGCACCTAAAATTAATTCCGCACATGCATGAAAAAAATTAGAGGGAACACAGCTCTGGTCCTGTTTAATATCTTGGTCCTTATCTTCAGTGAGCTCAGTGATCTAGGCCCATGGTCCAGATTGCCTAAAGATCTGCAGTGAACCCCAGGATCATAAACTTTCCTCCTCTGGCAAAATGGTACTCTACAATAAGGGTAAAGCTCGTTTGTTCAGGAGATGGAGCTTTCATGGGGCCCAGAACAAGATTGGAATGAACTCCTCCAGGAAGTAAGGACAGTCACAAACCTCACCACCTTCTGCTCCATTGCAAGGTTCATTTCTTTGACCCTGCTTTCTCTAACAAACATATAGTGGTGTGTTTGTGCCTGTAAAACAGGTAACAAGACACTCCACTGCATACACTTCTCCCTAGGGAAGAAGATGAGAGAACAAACATGACAGGTGTTAGGCTGATTAATGCACTTCTGGAAGGCACTCATACTACAGTGAGTGTGGTATATAAGCTTATTTAGAATAGAACATTAGGTGGGCATCTGTTGCAAGTACCTGAAGGTCTGTGGACCGGGAAGATACCTGCGGATGTTCACTGGGACTATCCATCATTTGAGAGATTCTGGTCCCTGGTTTGGAACCAGTACCCAGTGTTGCATGCATTCTGATGAGTGGTTCCATACCTTCAGCAGAAACTTCTGGAAACTCCTGATGGGGAATCTTGCCCATGGTGTAATTCCTAAGCATGAAACCGGAAGTCTTAGTTGCAGACGCTGGGCTATAGATTGTCTTTGGTTCCTCGTGAGCATGGAGATCTGGTTCCGGATTTTTTTAAATCTGTTCAGCGAGGGATAGATTTTGGCCACAGATGTGTCTATATCCACTATCAGGAGAGCTATTTTTGTGGAAGGGATCAGTGAGCTTTCCCTGCTGTTTATCACAAACCCATCTGCTTGAAGCAACCTCAGTGTAAGAGCTGTGGCACTGAAAGAGCATCTTAGTAAACACTGGAGGCTGATGGAAGGCCAAATGGCAGTGTTTTGTACCTATGGTGAGCTGTGCCATACACAACTCAAATGACTGTGACATGGACATATGGGGCTATGTAGATAAGCATCTGCTAGGTCTGCTGAGGTGAGGAAATCCTCTTGGTACTGGGATACTACTGTCAAGACTAGGGTCTCCATAGGGCATCTCATCTTTTTCATCAATATGAGGTCCTCCGCCACAATGTGCTTCTGGATATGAAGGCCATTATAGTCCTAAGAATCTTTCTTTTGAGGGTACTGATTTTATTAGTCCTATGTCCGGAAAGTAGATCTCATTCAGCAGGGGCTAGTGTTCGATAGGGTTCTTGATATCAATGATTGGATGAAGCAGGGATGGGGTCAGGCCCTTAGTTTAAGGGAGTAACCAAAACTGCTTCCTATTTTTACCCACTTGTACATACTCAAGAGATCCCATTCTTCTGAGAAATGGAAAATTGTGCCTCCTAGATTAAAATTGGGCAGTCTTTTGTGCCAGAGTGAGCTCTTAAAGGTATTGCTGCCAAATCAGGTTTTCCTCTGATATACATGCTGTCTTTCCTTAGGTACTTCTGTGATGACAATAGACAACCTCTTGTTGGGCTTGTAGTCCTTTCCCTGGGCACTGTGTAGAGATGGGCAGGATTGCCTCAGTTTGGATATGCTGTCTGCCCCTGTCTTACCCACTTTTTCTCCAAACAGGAGATTGGGAATTTGGATGAGTTCAGGATTTGTTTTGGTGTGGGCATTCCCAGTACAGGCGTGTAACCAGGTGTGGTACCTGGCTACTGCACTCATGGCCCTGGCTGAGAATTTCTTTGCATCCTTTGAGGCATATGCGATGAAAAGTGTTGCTAGTGTTATTTTCTTAAAGGTAGACTTGCACTCAGACTGACATTTGTCATCCAGGGCCGTTAGATGGTCCAGCCATCACAGTTGTAGCTCTTGCAAAGTAGCTAGTGCCCAGGGCTGCTCTGCTTTTCTGGCAGTTGGATTTTCCTTCACAAAAATATCCTTTCCAATGGGATTATTGTATGCTTTTGCTAATGATACTACGATAGCATCAACCTTTTTGTATTTCTGTGATGGCATTTTTGGGCTTTTGCACCCCAGCGCAGCGGTTCTCAAACTTTAGCAACCCAAGGACCCACATTTACCCCCCAAGATCTCCTGTTCAGCCCTTACCCTGCCCCTTCCCTGAGGCCATGCCCGTCCCGCCCTTTCTCAGAGGCCCCACCCCTGCTCACTCCATCCCCCCTCCCTCTGTCGCTCACTCTCCCCCACCCTCACTCACTTTCACAGGCTGGGGCAGAGGGTTGGGGTGCAGGAGCAGGGTGAGGGCTCTGGACTGGGCAGGGGGTTGGAGTTTGGGATGGGGTGAGGGCTCCGGCCGGGCGGTGCTTACCTTGGGCGGCTCCCGAAAGTGACAGACAATGCCTCTAGCAGCAACTCCTAGATGGGGGGCCCAATGGGAGCTGCGGAGTTGGTGCTTGGGGTGGGGGCAGCACTCAGAGACCCTCTGCCTTCCCCCACAGGGTCCGCAGGGATGTGCTGGTCACTTCTGGGAGCGGTGTGGAGCCAGGGCAAATAGGAAGCCTGCCTTAGCCCTACTGCACCGCCGGACCTTTAGTGACTCAAATCTCCCGGTTTAGCATTCAGGAGGCATTGGGAGGGAGGAGGAGTTGATCAATGGGGCCCACAGACCCCAGTTTGAGAAATACTGTCCTACTTCTATGCTTTCCCTTGTCAGGATAGTCCTTCCTGATTGCATCATCACTGGAGGGGTGCAGTAGAATTGCTGTCTCATGTAAGGATTTGTCCTTACGCTTATCTAATCCTCTGAGGGGAGATGTAGGATAAATGCTATTTTGGGGCACCTAGTATCAAGTGTGCTGGGGGAGGGGGAGGAAGAGTGTTTGGTTTTCCACCTTGCCTGCTCAGAGCCTGAATCAGTTGGCTTTTTGCTGGTTTTGCAGGAGTCCTTGTGCAGCTGTGGTTTCTTGGCCCTTTTTGTTGAACCTTGCACCTTCTAGTTATGTCCCTCTCTGGGTTCTTCTGGTTGTGGGAAGAAAGGGGACTGTGTACAAATCCTGGTTCTTTCCCTCAAGGCATTGAGGACTCACTTTAAGGTACCCACAGTACCTCTCAGCTACTAATGAGTTTTTCCTTCTACCATGGGTCTTTTGTGGGATTTACCACTGAGCTAGCTGGATGGCTCTTATCCTTAGACTCTCCCTGAACTGCTCAGATGTTCCTGATTGGGCTTTTCTACATAGGAGTTGCAGCTTCTTGGGGCAAGAGTTGTCTTAAGATGATCCTCTGACACTCAAACGCAGGGGTTGGCACAATGGCTGCCTGGGCACAGGTAGAGCATAATTTTACCCTCTGAAGGCTAACTGTTGCCTTATGTACAGACTACTGCTTTGAAGTAGCCTGTTATTTGTGAAAGCGCTTTGATGTTATGTAAGCGAGGGCATATGATTCCTAGAGGGGGAAGTACTGCAACGGTGTAGCTGGATGGCTGAGATCACCATGTTTCCACTTACCTAGGGGGAGGAGGGAGAGGAAGAAAGATTATAAATTGCTTGCTGCATTATGAAAAACAAATTAAAAGTAAAGCTGCTACAGGAAATAGTTGGGAATAAAGCAACTCCATCACTACTACCTGCTACTGTGGCAGCAGTTTGGGCACTAAGCTGGAGAAGAGGGTGGGTAGCACCAGCTGTGCTGCAACACTGAACTGAAGATGAGGGGAGTGGCCCATATTTCATAGACTTGTGTGATTGGTAGGCAGGAGAAAGACTAATTTGTGGTGGTATTAAAAGTTAATCTAAAAAAAGATTTAGTTTGAAAAAGTTGTATATCCCCTTACAGAGTTGCTAGGGTAGGAAAAATACTACTCACACACACAGAGGGGGAGGAATGGGGGACAAAAAAGTACCTATGGTGGCATACTCCACTCCCACTGTTGAAAACAATAGGGAATCTTGATTTATCCATTCAAAAGTCTTCAACACCATTTACTGTGGAAACTATTTAAAAAAAAATTAGTTCTTTTCAGCACTCTTGCCATTACAGGTATGTCCAATTGATATTGGAGGTGGTGGGGAGACCTATAATTTAGTACATAGTGGAACAAATATTCTTCAACTGTGAACTATAAGGTGGGCTGGCTAGTTTGCTGCAATGGATCAAGGGTTATGACAACGAACAGCCACACTCTATAGTGCCACAAACAAGAAAGTCCTTGATTCCAACCATTCTGCAAGGAGTCCGTGGCTCTAGGGGAGATGTACCTGACTCTTCTATCCCATGGCTCTCCGTTAGTAGAGGATCCAAATTGGGGTCAATCCATCAGTATGTGCTTCTTTCAACAAGCAACAGTGCAAAGTACCTAGTGCTTAGTTCAAGTGTAGGGATGACCAAACAATTACAGATGCCTCCCTGTACAAAACTAAACACGCATTGGGGTTGTTGTGGCTTTATGGACCCATGGTTAGGGTACTGCCTGGGATATGGAAGATTCAAGTCCTTGCTCTAACCCAAGCAGAGGACAGACACTCTAAATGGGCTATTAGCTATAAAGCGGTGGGGGTTCAGGAGACACTGCTGCTGTGACTTAAGTGCCTAACTCCAGGAGAGGATTCACCACTGTGAATCCTGATGAGAAATAGGCACCTAGTTATCTTTGATGGGTGGGGCCCTCTCTTCAGCATTTCCTATTGGCTAGCTTAGGTCCAGCAGTCCAAAGAAGGTTCATGGCTGAGAATTCTAGAGACAGGTACCTTGCTACAGCCCAGAGTAAGGTGGAAGAATGGGTCTGAGACCCCAACCTTTGCCTCAGCTCTTCTTAATGCCTACCTTAGATGGCTCCCTGCTCATCTCGATGGCTTCTGTGAACCCCTTTCTTAGGCACCTAACTCTCTCCATAAAATGCATGGGGAGCCTGAGTGTCTAACTTGGGACTGAGGATTCCACTGGGTGACAGGCTAGGAGTTCGGTGTTGCAACATCTAACAGCCCTTTTAGCCCTTAGTGCTCGGAAGCAGGGGAGAAAGAGGACACAGATTAGTGTTAGTACACGGCAGGGGAGGAGGCAGAAGAGAACATTTCCTTCTCCCTTGTGCCTGGGCTACTGCTGGGTCCTAGCAACTCACTAATTTTACACTTATTTTTCTCAACCTTTTCGGCCACACTAATCGGGGAAATCCTGATCTTGAAAGTAAGGATTTTCCAAAAATACCACTCAACTTTGTTTAAAGAATCTTTCAATCCTCTCCTGTTACTGGACAGTAAAAACATTTCAATTTGAAGTGTAATATTGTTGCATTGGTGTAACTGTAACAGCATAATTTAGACCTTGTACTTCTGCAGACTCCTCCTGAGTGGAATTGTACCAATACTCTACCAACACGATCAGAAATATTAGAAGTAATATTCAGAGGACCAGGTGATTAAGAAAATAGAAACTAAGATTTGCGTACAGTACAATATTTACTTTATCAAATCGCTACAAGTCACTGTCCTTTGATTTCCCACTTCTGGTACAATAATGAACTGCTGCTGGGAATGTTCCTTCATTTTACATGAGTATTTATTTTCACCTGCAAGATGAAAACACTGAAATATTTGTTTTAAAAACTATTACAAACACTTGGGTGCGCAAGAGATGAAATAAAAATGCAAATAGTTTTAAAATTATTTAAAAATATCTTTTAAAAGTAAATTTAAAAGTTGTATGAAATCTCAGAATTTACAAATTTTCTCTTCAAACACAAAATACAAAATAGGTAACACTTGAATTATTTATTAGATGCTTGAATGCAGCTATTTTTTCAGCTTCTTCTTCTTTTTCTCTGGTTCACTGTTAGTGCTCAGCTCTGTAGTCTGATTTGGAACATCACTTCCCAGTATCTATCACAAAGGGAGAAAAAATATCAGAAAAAGGTTAAAGAAAACATTTAGTTTTTGCTTTCTTGTAAAAAAATATAAATAATGGGAGAGGAGATGGCTCTAAAACAATTAACAAAAGTTACATGCAGGTATGTATGCAGACCACATCTGACATTTCAGTGAAATGAGTATCTCTGACAGTAGGTATCAAGATAAAGTCTAAGTCACCATATAAATGTCATGATGTTGCTACAGCAAATCACATTGCAAAGTGAGGTGGAAATTATTAAGAGCAAGGACAAAGACTAGGACTAAAAGTAATTATAAATAAAGTCTTGTATTGGCAGAGTTCAAAGATCAGGATAATCTAATATTTTAGAAACAGATTAATCATTTTCCTAAAATAATCCAAAACATAAACGATTATATACTCAGGAATGGAAAAAGACTCCAATTAACATTTACTTCTATTGTTTTTAATTCACATTTGTCTACTATTTATTACTTAAATCTCTAAAAATTGTAAATAGCTGAATGCAAATACACAATCCCTTATTGGTGGTTTCAGAGCTCCTGTCATCATGTAAAATTTGTCAGCTAGCCTGAGGTACAAAAAAGGGGTGGAATACAGGTGTCTTAGATGCAGGGGGGAAGAGGCCAAGATCTATAGTCTTGATGCTAACTGCTAGTACTAGCTTATAGTTTACAACAGGGGTCGGCAACCTACGGCACGCGTGCCAAACATGGCACGCGAGCCGATTTTGGGTGGCACGCCGCTGCCTGCCCGTCCCAGCCCCACTCAGCCCCCCCGCCCACCGCTCTCCCCTGCAGGGGCAGGAGGCAGAAGCTTGGTCCTGCGGCAGCCAAGCTTCCCCCTCCCCCGCTTCTTCCCCCAGCGTGGTGCTTTCTGATCGCCGGGAGGAAGGGGGCGGAGCCGAGCCGCAGCGTGCTCTCTGCTCCGTAGAGGAGACAGAGAAGAGGTAGGGACGGGGCCTTGGGGAAGCGGGTGGAACAGGGCATATCCCTTCCAGCCCCCTGCCATGAGCCGCTCAGGGCAGGGGGCTGGGAGCACCCCCACAAGCCGAGCACCCCACCCCTCACCCCTGAACCCCCCCCACACCCAGCCTTCTATCCTGCACCTCCACACACCCCCAGCCCTCACCCCTAAACCCCCCCCACCCAGCCTTCTGCCCTGCACCTCCACACACACCCAGTCCTCTGCCCTGAACCCCGCCCCACACCCCCAGCCTTCTGCCCTGCACCTCCACACACCCCCAGTCCTCTGCCCTCACCCCTGAACCCCTCCCACCCAGCCTTCTNTTTAGTTATATAATAGAGACTTATAGAGAGAGACCTTCTAAAAAACGTTAAAATGTATTACCGGCATGCAAAACCTTAAATTAAAGTGAATAAATGAAGACTCGGCACACCACTTCTGAAAGGTTGCCTACTCCTGGTTTACAACATGGTATTTCTGTATGAAATACTTATGAAATTTATTCTAGGAAAAGATAGCTGGGCATATACAGAAGTTGCTGTGAAAAGGAACAGCCATTTCTGTATCACGTTTATGATTCTTAGTAAACCAATAGTTGCATGAGCTAAAACTTGTCATTTTGCCCATAGAATTTTAAATTAACATTATATTTACGTAGTAATATATTTCTCAATCTGGAAAAAGACCCTCAAACTAATGTCAACAGGCATGTTAACTGCATCTCTTTTAGAGAGTCAATTACAAGTTTATGGTCTGTGGGCTGGAGCTTTGAAGTTCAAGTCATATATTACTTCTGATCCACCATTGGAACTTCCACTGGTGGGAAAAGGTGCTTTGTGGAAGTGAAATTTACTTTAGAACCCCTTCTTCTTAAATATCTTCATTTTAAAAATATATGGCTCCCGCAGCATGTAGAAGCCACTGTTTAAAAAAAAAAAAAAATCAATGTCACTGAAGTCAGATTTGTTTTTGTTAAAAGCAGATGTGACTTGTGTTACTGCAATCTCCTAATAAATAGAAATAATGGCTTTTTAAAAGTTAAATATGAAGTTTACTATGCAATAGTTTTAAGACAACTGAATTATATGTTGCTTTGCATTGTAAAGCCTGTGCCTTACCTTGGGTTCTACCAGCGCCATACGAATTTTCTGGTGTTGGATGTTGGAAGCATCTAACATGATGTTCACTTTAACCTTGTCAAATGTATAAAACGTTGTGTTTCCCACTGTAAGCGAAGGTACCTGGAATGTGTCAATATTTTTAACTGTTTTTTTCAACATGGAACTTTATATCTGAATACTTGAGGCTTACAATTCATCCCCAACATCTTATATCTCTTATTTTTACTACCAACTGTATATTTTCCCAGCTTATAACAGGCACCATTCACAGCTCCTAATGCTCACACAAACTACATGCATCAAAGAAGTTTTCCTGTAGTTTTAATATTTCTTAAAGACAAGCCTAAAAATATGCTAATTAAGAGAGAACACTGACTGTCCAAAGTATCAACTAAATTAAAAAAAAATAATCAAAAGTGAGTTCAAAATAATTATGCTGTAGCTGGATTTCATTAAGAATTAATGAACGCTGTTCTCCCTCAGAACCTTCTGTATTTAAAAACTTGCACACAAGGAGTATGAAGATGAATTGCTGTTACTACAGATTGTATACTTAAAGTTATAAACTAATCTCTTATGCCAATTCCCTGCATCTAACTACTGGAATACTGATTTTAGATTGTGCCCCATTATCAAATGAAAAACCAAAATAAGAATAAAATCCCCTTAAATATTGTACCTCATCATTGTAATTGAGGTTTGGCTTTGGTTTGTCTTTTTCTTCAAAGAAGACAGTTCCTTCTAAACCATATTTGGGAATTAGAACCACAATTGCATTCTTTCTTACAAATAAAATATACGCCTCTTCATTCACTACTCCTTTGTTTTTGAAGAACAACTGTAAGAGAGATGAATCATGAGAATAAAAACAAATGTTTAGGCAATGAAAAGATTTACTAAAAAATGGCTTGTTATGAAGACAATTATCAAACAATCACAAGTAAAGCATGTTCATACTATTCATTCAGACACTGTAATTAATGTATTAAAGTATCTGGCTATAGTTCACAACTTTTTGCTATTTAGCTGCTGTAGTGGGGTTCAGATAATCCTGGGCTCAATGTCAAGGTATTTTAAAATTTAAAATGTATTATTTATAAACTTTTTAAAAACACATTACAGTAGTACATATGGTATTTTTAAAAACAAAAGTAGTACCAGGGAGTCCTTTAGGTACCTTATCTATTATCCTAGATAAAATTAAGATGTTCTTTAGAGCAGCACTCTAATGTTGAAAACTTCTCTTTTCCAAAGAGACTATACTCAAGCCCCTTAACCATTCCTTACATGCTTCAGACTTGACTTGTATGTTATTGCCCTGCACAGTACACCAAAATATTACTACAGAGATGTAGCTCTTATTACAAATGTTCACTCTTTCCTACAGTTTGAAAAGCATGACCCCATCTCAAAACTACTTACCTGGGTATGGAATGCGACTGATGCTCTTTGTGCGTACTGAGCCATTTTATGTCGGTAGTTGAGATTTTTACACAGGTCTGCTAGTTTATGTTTATCTGTAAGTTCTGGGTAAGTACTGTCTGCACTTATAGCCACTGCCAATAGTCGATGTACTATTATATCAGCGTACCTACACGGATGAGATAAAAATCACTAACAGAAGTCTGAGCCAACATATCAGAATGTACTCATTTTTTGGAAGTTTCTGAATCATTTTATTTGTATGAATGAAATTAAAGTTTTTTTAAAAAGTTTATCCCAGACAAGGGACTTCACTGAACTGGTGTTATGGTTGTGCGCAGTCAATAAGCAACTCTATAAAAAGGACATCACTTTACTGAACAGAACTGTTCCCTGTGTGAATTGAAGATTATATTTGCTTATTTTAGTGACAAAAAATCTGCTGCAGAGCCAGCACGGTGATGCAAGATTACTTTCTGATTTCTACATCATCAACAGAAATCTTTACTATGTTCCACCTGCAGACTTTTTATTATTAGTGATGTGTAAACCAGAAACACAGTTAGACTTTCAAATTCAAGGGGGAGTTTGCACACTGGCAGTTGAGCCATAGTTTTTTTCCCCTTGTCAATTGAGCAAATTTAAATATAGAATGATTGATTCAGCGTGGAATGCCAATGCAATTTTTAACAATTTTCAGAGCATAACTGAACTCGATTATGTATGAAACTATGGCAGGACAATAACGTTTGCTTAACTCAAAAAGATAACCAGTTTGGCTACTGACATATTATTCTTGGACTTTTAACAGCTCTACAATTTACCAACAGTTATACATATGTATTCCACAGGAATTTCAATTATCTATATACAAAACATTTGCCTTAAATATACATCTAGGGAATAAAGATAAGCATAGGTAGTTTCCATAAAACTTAGATCCACCTGTATGTCAGGGAAATCGTAAAAATAAGCCCTATTTTAAAACATGTACATTGGAATTACCCTTTACATGCACACTTGGTTTTCACATCACATTCTCACTTAAGCCAATAGTAAGTTACTTGCTTCCCTGTGTAACGTACAGACGCAATGTCATTTACTAAGTTAATGTTAAATTAAGGCTACATTTTATATATGTAAATTCATCCCTCCTAAAATATTATTTTACACCCAAATTCTGCAGCAGAGCTCCTACATAGTAATGATTAGCCAGATTCTGCTGCAGGTTCGGTTTGGCATGTCTCATCCTAAATGAACATAAAAAATGTGCTTTTATACAACAGAATCATACATTAAGGATATATTGCTTTCCACTTAAAATACAGAAACAGTCCTATTTTATGGAATGTATGACTGAAATCAGAATACTGAGTCTGATGTCATGGAAAAGAGTTACAGCAAACCTAGGAACACAGGAGTCAGACCAAGATTACAGGAGCACTGCACAAGTCATCCTTTTCAAACATAAATCAAAAGAACTACCATGAAAGTTTGTTAATTATGAGGCACGATACAGTATGTAAAGTAGTTTTAATGCATTCATCACTCTCGCTTTTTTCCTTTGAAAGTTCCATAAAGTAAATTACCTTCTGATGGGTGAAGTAAAATGTGTATAAATAGGTGATGCTAAGCCATAGTGATGAAAATCATTATCCATTCCAGAGCAAAAGTAGACAGCTTGCATCATGCAGCGAGTGGCCAAGATTCGCAACAGCGTATTTAGATATGGGAATTCAGGAGATTCAGCTTTGTCTAAAGTGTCAGCTAGAGCCTTTGCTGAATCAATCTTAATTTCCAAATTCTGTAAGAAAGAAAGGCCAGAGTTATATTATTGTCAAATCCTTAAATTTTCAAAGCCATATGCAGGAATTTAACGGGATCATCTCAGCACTTCCAAACTTATCAGGTACGTGCTGCCCCACATACTGTATCTCAGTGGTTCTCAAAGTTATTTGATCGTGCCCCCCTTCTTTGTGTCTGTAGTAGTTTACGACACCCCCCAGCCCTCAGCCAGCAGCCGCTGCTCTCTGGCCACCCCGCTCTGAAGGCAGAGCAGAGAGCAGTGGCTGCTGGCCGGACGCCCAGCTCTGAAGGCAGCGGCGCCGTCAGCATCAGCAGAGAAGGGTGACATAGTATGGTATTGCCATCCGTACTTCTCCCCTGCTGCAGGCAGCAGCGCTGCCTTCAGGGCTGGGTGCCCAACCAGCAGCTGCTGCTCTCCAGCTGCCCAGCTCTGAATCTGTGCAGTAAGTTTTCTTTTTTCCTAAAACTTCTCTCACACATCCAGAACACATTCCACGTTGTCCCCCCAGTTTGAGAATTTCTGTCATATCTGATAAATCACCTTAGAAGTGCTGACAATCTGATAGGATGTCAGTACCTTAAAGAACAGTACAGTTCTGCCCATGGACTTTGATGGGCCAGCAGCAAAGAGCTAAAAGCCAACATTCTAAAAATTCAGCAAAATATCAGATCTAATTAGCAGGGTAGCAGAGGGAGGGTGGAGGAAATGACTTTTTTAAAATTAATAATTTTATGATTTCTTTGGGCTGCACTTTGATTTTTCATTTCTTCATTCAGCAATGGATTGAAGGTGAGATGCAGAAAAAAACAAGAAAAAAACAGGAGAAAGATAAGTCTGCTCAGTTTTAAAAGTTAGAGTTTCTTCAAGTGCCAACCCTACAAATTCAACCAGCTCTCCAAATCAAAGGGGGGCTCTTTCTTTCTGGAACATCATCACCACTAGTAAATATTCTCCAGGTCAAATTATGTCCTCAGTGGTGATGCTGTAACTGGATCTTTGTAAACATGAGTGTTGATGATACAAGGCATAATAAATTCCAACTCATTGTTCCATTGCATTATTGGTTTTACCAGGCAAACAGTAGTTTAAAATTTTAGCTACTATACTAGCTAAATGTTTCCGATCCTCTGTCCGTTCACGCACCCGGGCAGAGTTCCTCTGGGCGGCGTCCACTGGCTCCCTTGACGCCTTTGAGGAGCAGTGGGCGCTGTCCGGGGTTCTCTGCTCGGTGTCCCCATCAGGTTCCCTTCTTTTGACCCTTTGACCGCACTCCTGTCCCTGTTTTTCATTAGTTGTCCCCCGGAATCATTTGGGTTTCAGGTCCTGTAGGTCCTCCCCTTAGGCTGGGGGGGGAGGGGGAGGGGATCCCTTAGCAGTGGGGGGGGGGAACCCGGAAACCCAATATGTACTATACTAGATAAACAGGACTCTCAATACACACACAACCAAATCCATTGGGAAAAAATGGTATTTTGACAGTCACTTTTCAGATTAGAAACACAAAAATCATCATCCCAATTTTACAGGTAAGGAGTGACTTATCCAAGACCACGCCAAGTCAGGTGCAGAACTTTCATCATGAAAGAAATTGTGCACGGCCTCTAGAAAGTAATAACTTTTTTAAGAAGTTCAAGCCAAAAGGGGCACAAAGATGTACCTAAAATAGACAGACAGAAAAAGATTGAAGTTCAACTTCTCTTTAATGAAAGGCAAAACAACTTTTTAGTTAATTCCAATCTTAACTCATCTCTCTGATTTAAGTGTTATACAAGAACATGTAACTTTAAGGTTAGTTGTATTGGCATTCATAGAATATCAGGGTTGGAAGGGACCTCAGGAGGTCATCTAGTCCAACCCCCGCTCAACGCAGGACCAATCCCCAGACCGATTTTTGCCCCAGATCCCTAAATGGCCCCCTCAAGGATTGAACTCACAATCCTGGGTTTAGCAGGCCAATACTCAAACCCCTGAGCTATCCCTCCCCCCACCCTAGTTTATGTTAAACCACTGATTGGTCATGTTTGAAATACTATGCTTATTTCTAGATTCCAACAGCCATATTTGTTTTCAGAACCCATTAACTACAGGTCACTGACCCTCCCTTTAAGTAAATACAAAATACATTAACCAGCATAAATGATATAAAAGCCAACACAATTACCTTAAAAAGAGAGCTCTTAGACTAAAGAGGGAAAAAACAGCCTTCCACAAGATATAAAAGATTTAAGGTTGTATTGTTTCCATCATTCAAAAACAGGTATTTGACAAATGGGTTGGTGGAGCGAAGCATAGACTAAATGCTACAGGGCCAAGTTGGATTTAAAAACAAAACGGAACACAATACACAAAATAATGGGTAGAAATGCAAGTTTGGAATTTAAGTGGCCCATTAGAGAGAAAGGTCTACACAGCAGAAAAGCAAATAATAGGCCACTATTTAGAATTACTTTATTCTAAAATGTTAAAACTTACCTTGGACTTTGCTGCCTTCACAAGGATGTCATAATTTGATGGAGGAGGAGCCGGGTGTTTCCGGAGCAAGGCATATTCTGAGAATTCCTCATGAATTTTTTTTGCTACGGAGATATTGGCAAGCAACATAAACTCTTCAACCATGGAATTAGTTTCTCTGTCAACAGGAAACATTTTGCACTGTTAGAAGAATATTTAAATTTTTGATTTGCTTAAGCACTCAATAAAGAAATCTTTTTACTACCTCTGACAAGATTCTAAAACTGAGCCTAGTAAACTAGCAATTTAGAACATTTATACAAACATAAGTAGACAAAATTTTAAAATATGTAAAGACAAACCTATATATTTACACAGGTCCAAAAAGGAGGTAGAGACAGAAGCAAAAAGTTACACTAAATCAATCCTACAATTTATCTGGGGGGAAGAATGGGGAGAAAAATCACAATAAAAAGTCTGTAAATCAGATCAGCATGGCATTGGTTTATTCAGCACTTATTCAGAAGGGAAAATCGCTGGATGAGCCACTTTACATTTTCTTAATATAATTTTTCTAATATTAAAGCACACTATACATAAAAGAACTCATTTGCACATATGTGCACCTATGCAAAATAAAGGTGAGAGGATCTAATAGAGTCAAAAAAAATTTGACTCAAAAGTTGGGCTGGGCTTAAAGGGAAAACAAGGAGCTGGCTACAAAGATAAGCTTGGTTCCCCTCTTCCCAAAAGTCCCTTGGTAGCACTATGTCCTACATTAACATAAAGTGTCTCGGGATCATTGTGCATGTATATAAATGCTGTGTGTCTGCCCAGATCTCTGTCTCCCAGTGTGCCCCACCCCATGCTCTGTCCTCCCTTGGCCCCCAAACTTCAGGTCCAGTGTTTTCAAAAGGCAGTGTTTGTCCTCATCACCAGGAGGGAGCTGGTAGGGATCCCTGTGCCTCATCCCCACGTGCTCCAGGATTCTGGGGAAGTGATTCTTCATTTGCTTCCTGTATGTGCAGCATGGAAGCTGGACTCTACCCTCTCATTCCCCTGCTCGCTGCCTTTCAGCTGGTACTGCCTCTGCCTTTCAGCTGGTGAACTGAGCTCTTATCTTTGTTCATCAACTGTTAGGTAGCCCCACAAGAGATTAAGAGGGAGTGCTGAGCCTGCCATTAACACTAACGTTAGAAACTCAGGATTTGAAAATTTTGGTCTAAGTTCGTAAAAAGTAAGATATCAATTTGAAATATTACTAGAGACCCTCCCTGATTTACATACTTCATAGACTTATTAGGAAATTCATAGAAATCATACAACCATCTAGGATTAACTGACCAAACGTAACTGGACTCTACAAATGCACTATTCAATAAACAAAACAACTCCTCCCACCAGAAACCCATAACACATACTTAAGCTCTTTTGTCTGCAAATCAATAGGATCATGAGTTTCACTATCTATATGGAAACGAACTTCGGGTGAGGAAAGTGTTAAAGCCCTGAAAGACAATAAACAGAACAAAATCACATATTACAGCAAAAAGTACTGGAAGGCTCAGTTAAAGTAGTCTGAACAATTACACTGCTTGACTGTGATATAAGTCAAGCAAGTGCAACTCATTTCTATTAACAGGAGTTAGGGGTGCTTGGCATCTCTGAGGATCAGCCCCTGAATTCCCAAACCAAAATGTTACTGCACTTCTATGGGTATGTCTACACTTCAATCTATTTCAACTCCAATTTCCAACTCAAGGAGACATACTCGCGCTAGTGTGCTCAAGATAGGATGTAGCTACAGCAGTGGAAGGGGTTAGCAGCCCCAAGTGTGCGCCCATCAGAGATGCTAGTACATACATGGGGCAGCTAACCCCTCCTACTGTGGCAAGCTAGCACAAGTATGTCTCCTCAAACTGGGAATTACACCCTCAGCTTGAAGTATACACATATTCCTCTTGCAGGATAAAGAAAAGTTAACATTCCTAAATACGCACCTACTTGAGATGACTGAATATTGTAAGATGAAAGCTGGAAACAAAAACCCTCCTTTACATGTTTCTTGTACATTAAAGTATTTCAAATGATACCTAGCAGTTCTGCTACAGCTCAGGTTGTTTCAGTTTTAGTTAGAACCTCAATTCTCTAAGTGGTCTCCCCCCACACTATAGAAACTTTCTGGCATTCCTTTAACTCAAAAACAAGTCTAAACAGTAAGTTTTGCAAAGTGGCTATGCTTTAAAATATAATTGGCTTGCCATACAAACCTTATTACAAATATCTATCACAAACTTACAAAAGAAAATTAAAAGATTAAATATAGTTGGAGAACTTAAAATAACTACCTTATATATAGTCTATATTACTTTATAATGGCAATCTAACACTGATCTTTGAAATGTTATATTGGCTGGTGCAGACTAACACCAAGCGGCATGATATAGTTGGACAGATTTAAAACAACTAAACAGATGAGACCATGACATTAAAACCAATCTGAACAAATTTACCCATTATCAATTCTTCTTTTCTTCAGAATTTTTGCTAATTTATTTAGTCCACGCAAACTAGTAGTAATATCATCTTTCATGCTTGCGGAATCAATTCTCATCTGTGCTTCAGCGTATGTAAGGGATGCCTTGAAAAGAAAAACAAACAATGTGACAATACCACATTCAACTGAGTATTGAACAGCAAAATGTTCTTCCCTCTGTTGGAAATACAAGCCACAGTTCATTGTCAAAGTATGCTGAAAACCAGAACAAACAAGGAAATCATAATCCCAAAGACTACCACTCAACACTGAATTTACCTCATCATCCCCAAGTGTTCTGAGACTAACACAACAGAAAACACATATACAGACGTACAAAATTTGGT
Organism: Platysternon megacephalum; assembly: GCA_003942145.1. Classification (NCBI taxonomy): domain Eukaryota; kingdom Metazoa; phylum Chordata; order Testudines; family Platysternidae; genus Platysternon; species Platysternon megacephalum. The sequence goes on along the minus strand of QXTE01000219.1, from coordinate 2,474,512 downwards.
TTTTACACTGTACTTTTTAATGTCTCAGAGACATGTTTTAGCCCGGATTTTCAGATGTGCTGGCCACTTGCAGCTCCCATTGATTGTACAAGGAGTTATGCGTGCTTGACACATCTGAAAAAATCAGGCCCATTTACCTACATTTATGAACGTATATCAGGCCAAAAAGTATAGGAAGAGAAATGTAACCCCCTGTTTATTTGCCATAACATGTTGATTCAGGCAAAGCATTTATTTTGACTTTATTTAAAAAGTCATTTTCTAATTATAAAATGAAATAAAAACTTAGAAAAAAGAAAAGGAGTAATGAAAAGAAGGAAAAACTCCTATATACTGAGTCTCTGGATCCTTAGGACATTCAGTTTCCAGTACAGTTTATCCAGGTTGTTTTTATAAGCATTAAAATAACATTTTAATACACATAACTAACCTTAGAATTAATAACACTCTTGGTAAATCTGGTTTTTAAAATTTCAGCATTGGGGTTCATTTCCCATATACATGAAAATGCAAACCTAAAAAAAAAGAATCAACCGAAGTTAAAAACATGGAAAAAACATCTGGAGCTACTTGGACAAGATCTAAATATGGATTAGGTACAAATACCTGTCCACGTTAGATCTCAAGGAGCATAAATTGGAGCTAAGCAACTCTGGAACCATATCAATCCTCTGTAAGACAAGGGATAAACAAACTATTTAGCAATACATACAGTTTTACCTAAATAAGTTTGAGACTTCTTTCCATCTCAAATCATATGACAATAAAATATTTAGCTGCAAGAAAATATTGGTTCTAAGCTTTTATTAAATGGCTCTTCCAGCTGGCATTAATCTCATCATGAAAAATATAAAATAGTTTTTCAGATTTATAAGAAAAAGGAATACACAACTTCAGAAGAAACTTATTGCTTCTGAGTGCGATCTAACAGGTGTCAGTTTTTGTAACAGCTCTTTCTATAGTAGCTATTATTCAAAAGAAATGGTGGCCCATAAGAAATATACCGCTGCAAGCAGGACAAAACAGATGGAGCTGAATTGGGCACAGACATCTGTGAGATGGAGCCTCTGTAGGCTACAAGAGATTCTGCAATGAGAAAAGCCAATCAGATGTTACTATATTAAATTGAGCAGACTCCACAGCTTTGACTATCTTGTTGCCTATGAATGCCACATCACTGTATTTACTTTAGGATTCCGTACTTGTGCCAATTGTTCTGCTGTAACTACCAATTACTGTGTCAGCTCTACTCTGGCTGACTGATGACCAGTAAGTGAAGGGATTATAACTCTGATCTTTAACAGTGATCTGCAAATTACAATGAGATTAATACCCCAGAGTCAGAAGTATGTAGAATACCTCTCTTAATCCTGCTATTTGGGACATACAGTATATGCAACATACTTCTAAAGTGATGTATTTCTTATTATGATTTAGAGAGAACCTTTAGAATGATCTACAGTCCCGCTCTGTTGGCTGACTCCTGATACAATGTGTGTTTACTTTAACACTGTATCCAAATTAAGTGCAGTCTAAAGACCTCCCTTTTGTTCGGTTTGGAGATAATGATATGTCTCCATCTCCTCCAAATAAAATGTTAGCAACAACATTCCACCAAAACAAGAAAGCTCTATGAAAAGAACATTTACTTTTTCACATAGATATACGGTTGTCCCTCTTTTTGCTGACTCTTGGTCCAAAGCGTTTCCTGGTCGAATAAAATGGCTGACGTCTGCAATATGTACACCAACCTTTGAAAGAAATAAAACATGACTTTCAGCATATCACATTGTATGCATTTTATGGACTGAAGCAGTGGTTCTTGAATTATCTTAAGCAGAGATTCACAATATGAAAGACCCTCTGTGTTTTTCATCTCTCCTCACAATCCCATTTCCCTGCAGCAACTACTGCGATTGATTACATCAGGGATTGGCAACCTTTAGCATGTGGTCCGCCAGGTCGGGCCGGTTTGTTTACCTGCAGCGTCCGCAGGTTCGGCCAATCGCGGCTCCCACTGGCCGCGGTTCGCCGCTCCAGGCCAATGGGGACGGCAGGAAGCGGCGGCCAGCACATCCCTCAGCCTGCGCCGCTTCCCACAGCCCCCATTGGCCTGGAGCGGCGAACCTGCGGATGCCAGGTGCTTACCCTGGTGGGCCGTGTGCCAAAGGTTGCCGATTCCTAGATTACATGAACAAGTAACATTCATTTAATTTCACTTCAAAGTGATGTTTACAGTAGATACAACATTGGGGTGCACATCTATTGTCTAGGTGAGAGACTTTACATTTATTGGGATGGTCACTCTCCTTGTTGCTTGCAGCCCCCACTGCTCTATTCCCTCTCCAAGCCAAATTGCAATTTGGTTTTGTCTTCCTCTGTGTTTGCTAGCCCCACAATTTTGGTGTTATCTGCTATTATCGTCACAAGCTAATATATACCAAACACACAATACAACTAGTTGTGAGGTTTTATGAGCAACTCAAAAAAACCCCAAAACAACCCCCCACCTTCCCAACCTTTGTAAAAATCCCTTAGAATCCTAGACTGGGCTACTGGTTTGAATATAACACATGGAAAATGGGAATAGCAAATACTATGCATGCACAACATTGTGGTAAAAATTAACTTTTCAAATATCCTGAAATACAGGCTTGGTTTCTCAACATTAATGTTAACTAGTGTCATAAACAGATAGTTAAGGGTTAATGCCTCTTTTACCTGTAAAGGGTTAAGAAGTTCACCTAGCCTAGCTGACACCTGACCAAAGGGACCAATGGGGGGACAAGATATTTCAAAAGGAAGGAGGGAAGTTCCCTTTGTCTGGGGCAGTTTCAGTTCTGGCCGGAGAGGAAAAGGAATCAGGAATCAAACAGGGTAGTGAGTATTTAGTGAAGGAATTAGCTTATGTTTCTTTTCTGTTTGTGACTTGTCTTGGGCATTATAGGTATAATCAAATTGGCTATTTTTTGATGTACTAAGGATTTTGCCCAGGGGGACATCCTTTGTGTTTTAAATCTGTTGTCTGTGAGATCAGCTTGTATGCTATCTCCCAGAGGTTTTTCTTTTACCTTTCTTTTCTTTAATTAAAAGCCTTCTTTTTAGAGACCTGATTGATTTTTCCTTGTTTTAAGATCCAAGGGAGTTGGATCTGGGCTCACCAGGAATTGGTGGGGAAAAGGAGGGGGGATGGTTAATTTCTCCTTGTTTTAAGATCCAAGGATTTTTGGATCGGTGTTCACCAGGGAATTGGTGGAGGAGTCTCTCAAAACTACCCAGGGAAGGGTTATAGTACTTGGGAGGGAAAGGGTTTTGGGGGAGAAGACAGAGTTTCCCAAATAACTCCAATATTTGGGTGGTGGCAGCATACTGATCTAAGCTGGTAATTAAGCTTATGAGTTCCCATGCAGGTCCCCACATTTGTACCCTAAAGTTCAGAGTGGGGGTGAAACCTATGACAACTAGTATTAATATTTCACTTTTTTTTTTTTTAAATAGACACCAGAGTTCACTAGTGAACCTGTGCTACCTGGATATAAGCGCACAGTTTCAGATAACATGGAAAGCTATACACATATGTACATGCATCTGTATTATGACCCTCATCCTCACCCTACAAAGCGATCAGCACGGGAGACCAAAAAGGCTAAACAGAGCACAAATGACCTCATAGGAGTCCATCTGTGGGGTTCTGAATGCAGGATCAGGGCCTACTACTACACATTGGAAGTATTAAAATACTTTATATTGTGCATGTGCAAAACAACTAATTTCAAATGGTCATATCTTTACTAACTGAAAACCAATGTTTTTCACACCTAGCCCTAGATCTCAGTGAGACTTAATTCCATGCTAAGTGTGTCAAATTTCCATTAACTATTTATTTCATCTGTGCATAACTTAAAGAATAGCCAAACATAAATGGGTCAAAAAAAAAAGGAAGCCACAGACATAACATCTTTGGGCAGACAGCAGAAGATTTCAAGCCAAGAGCAGGATTATTGGGAAAATTATGAGTGAGTAGTGGGGATTGTAGCTAAATATGTTTTACAGCCTAGAAATGTCTCCTACTGGCAACCACTTTAAAGACTTGCCGCCACTTAAAATGCCACAGATGCGTTGTTGTAGCTTCACTGCCATAGCGTTTTAAGTGTAGACATTAGCTATGCCGACAGGAGGTGTTCTCTTGTCAGAGTAAGTAATCCACCTCCCTGAGAGCTGGTAGCTAGGTTGACTCAAGAATTCTTCTGTCAACGTAGCGCTGTCTGCCTGAGGACTTAGGTCAGCTTAATAACGCCATTCAGTGATATGGATTTTTCACACCCAATTGACAGTTAAACCTACTTAATTTTCTAGTGTAGACCAGGCCTAAGAGACTCGCTGAAGCAATCTAACACAGCATTTACTTTAAATGCTGACCATAACATTGCAGATCGCACACACATTTCAAATTATAAATAAATAAATAAATAAAAATCTTTTTTGTGACTTTATGGGAAAAGTGACACTTCATCTCAAGAAATATTTTTAAAAATCCTTCTTGTCCACACAATCAAATTTCATTTTAACACGCTGACATCAGTGGCTCCATTACTGCAACTGGTGAAGACAAAAACATTTTCTAGTGCTGCACATTAAAGAAATCCCATTTCAGTTCCTCCTGTCATTACATTGTTGTTTGAGAAAAAGGAGGGGAGAAAAAAGGACAAATAAATGACCCATAGATAGGAAAATAAGGGAACAAAATACCTCTAGATTTCCATTTTCCAGTTCTCTGCAATGTAATGCATCATCAATATCAGTACAGCCTGGAGGATCCACACTACATACACACAGATACCTTAAGTCTTCTCTAAATTTCATGTCCTGAAATTTTAAACAAGTTTTTCAAACATATTGTAGAAACCAAACTACAAAATGTCATTAGAGGAATGTACTTTGGGGTAAGATTTTCAAAAGCAGGAGCACAGGTCATATTGACTTTCTGTTTTAGAAGAGCTTCTCTCTTGTATACAGTTAGGTCAAGGTGTACAGGTACTACAGTGATGGACAGAAGAACTATGAGAGAAATTTTTTAAGCATTTGCTATTTATTGGCAAACAGAAGAAAAAAAGACACAAGCTTTTCATTAACTGAGTCAGCATGGAGTTAGCAAAGGATCAGGAGCCAAGAAATACTGGTTCTGACACTCAGTCCCTCCGAGTGTCAGAGCCAGTATTTCTTGGCTCCTGATCCTTTGCACAGCGCATGTTGACTTGGAGTTCATGGAAAATTTTGTGGTCTAGGAGAAATCATATAACCTCTCTGTCTCAGTTTCCCAGTTTAAAAAAAAGTTGCAAATGAATATGTGTAATGAATGTAAAATGAGGATACTACCCACCTACCTCACAGAGGTTATAGAAGGGTCAGTCAATGTTTGTAAAGTGCGTTGATTACAAGTGATTATTTTATAAATCCTAAAATAGTCATTTCCCACATTTAAGTTAAATCATTGGAGGAAATGTCCTTGGAACTCATTAAACAGGAAGTTAACTAGTTGGTTTTGTATTGAATATGCTTTGAAGATTTAGGAGAGCGGCTGAGGCAATCTAATACAGCGTAACTCTTGCTAGTGGAACGAAGGGAGGATGAAGTAGAAATAACATTTTAAAATTCTCACCCCAAGAGATGGTAGGTTTGGAAAAGTTCTTCCCCTCCCATCTTTATTCTCTGAGATCCCTTTGCAACAAGACAGAGAAATTTTGTGTCTGGTTTTGAAGGAGGAGACGTGTTAGTCACTGAGCTCAGTTAAAACTGGTGTTGTCATAGAGTGACTGGCCCCTTTTAGAGGGAGTGTGGTCCAGTGCACTCTATGACTGGCTACCTGGTCTGAACTGGTCTTAAGGGAAAACACCTGGCCCTAATAAAGGAAGAAGCAGTAGAGAGAGTGAGAAAAGGTCCTACAGCAAAGACCCTGAGATCAAGGGTCAACCCCAGGAGGGGCTGAGAATGGCTTACTAAAGCAGGGAAGAGCCTATGACACTAGGGGCGTTTTGAGACAGTACCTCCGAGAGGAGGAGCTGTGCCCAGCTTCAGGCAGGGGGTAGATTTTTTTTGTGTGTGCACGTGTTTATTTTGAACCATATGCCAATAAAACCAGTCCCTAAGGAGGGGTATTACTGAACAGAGAGAAAGACTGTGTGGAGCTCACAAGGAGCCCTGAAAAGGGGAAACGGAGGTAGAGTGCTACAAGAGGGTGCTCAGGTGGCAGCCACTCTGTTACATGTGTTTTTAATTTACCTCTTCTGTAATGCTCCATGGCATTTTTGGTAAAAAGCTAAGAACAGCCTGGGAGAAAGGCTGATGGGGAACATCATGTTCAAGAAGCAGAACTTCTGTCTCAGTCTCTTTATCTCCAGCAGTTCCTAAATTCTTTACAAAGTGACCCTAAGAAATGAGAGAGAGAGATTTAAGCAACATCTTGACACAGGGCTGCTTGACAATCAAATACTTAACCCTACAATATCTTAGGCTGTTATTGAGCTAAACTGTACAATATACTCTCCCCTTAGCTACTTTGTTTTTTTGTGGTGCACACATTCCCTAAGAACTGTTCTGGCCAAAGGTATTTAAGTTCCGAGATTTTACCCACTCCGTATTTCCCACTTTGGAGCCCCCATGGCCTCCTTATGAGAGAGATGGTACTCTCTCCACAGTTATACTCTCTCCATATTTCAGATTATAATACTCTTTTGATACTGATTTGGTTTCCCAGATTGTTAGAAATATGAAGTTCTTCTTTCACTCTGAAGTCTCATAAAGTGCTTCACACAGGTTAACTTCAAAAGCCCTATTTTATTATTTTTGAGTACTGTCAGTGTATGCAATACTGTACAGGAAAAGGAAAACACACCATTCCCTGGTTTATATAAGTAAAACACTGGAGTCAGTTCAGAAATATTTCATTTCAGAACTTTAGGACCAGACTTTCAAAGCCTAAATACAAGAGCTGAAAGTAAGTAGCAGCTATGGATGCTCAGCACATGTGAAACATTTGAGGCCACTTTAGACGCTAAGTTTGAGAGCTGTGGCCTCAAACGTTATTCAACCATATAATTATGTTGGGAACTTCCTCAGCGTTGCTAAAGGTACTCAAAACATGTAACACAAGAAAGTTTTAAATCACCTAGCTTAATACTACTAATAGTTCTGATCATTAGATTAAAAATTACTATCCTCAGATATATAATAATGAAATTTTTATTTTAAACTTACATTAGGATATCTGGAATTTCTGGGCCAACCATCAATAGCAACAATAATTCTTTGTCCCTCTAATGTGGAAGCTTGTCTGGTTTCTATTCGAATTCGAGGGATTCTGCGATCAGCTGGTGTAAACAAATGCCGTCTGGCCTGTTGAAAGAGAAAAGGAGGAGAAATAACTTTTCCCCTTCCCCCTCCTTTTTTTTTTTTTTTTTTTTTTTAAACATTTATAATAAACAGAGTATTTGCTTACCTCTTTTATCTGTGATTTGGAAAGCATGCCACAAAATGGTCTCCAATTTCTTTTTATAATACCTACTACTCTTCCTGATGGTCTCAACATATTCTTGTTTACGGAAGACTTTAGCTAGGATTTAAACACAAACTATATTTGAATTCATGATTTTAACATAGCTAATATAGTAAATAATCTAACTCATGCTTTAAGGACACAATTTTATCAGTTACTGTAATGCTCATAAACTAGATTATGACATCATAAATAGAACCATGCCTCTCCCCATCTCCCATATCCTTTACACCACTTTTAATGTCTGCAAGGTGTGACATCAGCTGCTTTGATCTAGATTAAACTGGTTTTAACCCTAAATTTACAGATATATTACATAAGAAGAACACAGTGCAGGGGAAAAAAACTGCAAAAAGGGTCCATAGATTCCAAGGCCAGAAGGGATGACGTGATCATCTAGTCTGACTTGCTGCATAACGCCGGCCACAGAACTGCCCCCAAAATAATCCTAGAGATCTTTTTGAAAAACATCCAATCTTGATTTAAAAATGGTCAGTGATGGAGACTCCACCATGACCCTTAGTAAATTGTTCCAATGTTTAATTACTCTCACTGTTAAAAATGTACGCCTTATTTCCAGTCTGAATTTTTCTAGCTTAATCTTTCAGCATTTGGATCAGGTATACCTTTCTCTGTTAGATAAAGAGCCCATTATTGAATATTTGTTCCCCATGTATGTACTTATAACTGATCAAGTCACCCCTTAATCATCTCTTTGTTAAGATAAATACACTGATCTCTTTAAGTCTATCACCATAAGGCAGGTTTTCTAATCCTTTAATCATTCTCATAGCTCTTCTCTGAACTCTAATTTATCAACATCCTTCTTGAATTGTGGGCACCAGAACCAGATATAGTATTCCAGCAGTAGTCACACCAGTGATAAAGGTTATTTTACATCTGTATATCTGCTCCTACCTGAGATTACCCGGTTTATTCATCCCAGCATCACATTAGCTCTTTTGGCACAAGGTCGAACTGGGAGCTCATGTTCAGCTGATTATCCTCAATGAATGAGTGAGTAAGTGAGTGAGTGTGTGAGTGTGTGTAATGCTCTCTTGTTCTGCTGCCCACACAATCCCCCTACTCTCCTCCACCCTTGCTGTTCTGTAAACCTCTTAACAAAAGACTCTAGCTACTTGGGGATGCGAATGAGGCGGGGGGGGGGGGGGGGGGGGGGGGGCNTATGTGCTTATTTTAAGACAACAATTTAAAAGCCAGGAAATTCAAAGTTAATGTAACCGGTATTTGACTATATGGAAATTAAGGTGCCCACACTATCTTAACTCCGCCACCACAGAAACACTATCTTCCTGTCTCTTTCTGTGAATGGAGTATCACAAATACGCACCACAGAATGTTTTATAACTGGTTCCTTACATACATGACCCCACTGAAGGCTAATGGTTTGTCATCATACTTAACCTTTGCTCTTTTCATGCAAGTGCTGTAATTTGGACCTAGCTCCATGTCTAATAACTGGCTCGTGCATGGAATCAGAAGATAATCACGTGAGACCTTCCATACATTCCAGGAGCGGGACCATTTATGAGCAGGGACTGATCACCCCCGGTGTGCTATTTTTCTAATTAGAAACTTGTACAGTGTATCTTTTTTACACGTCTATGCATATTTAGTACATCTGTAAGACTATAATAAAGACAGGAGTTGGCAGGACAATTGTGTAATTAAGATTAAGGCATCCAAGTTTTTGTGGTCACTGATTAGAAGAAATCTGTTACAAATTGTTATTTGTAATAAAAAATAAAAGGATAGTGAAGTTTCTGATTTCTCTCAAAAATTACTAAAGGCAGTGTTTAAATAACACAGGCATCTTTTCTATGTATTTAAAAGAAATATAAATATTTGAAAACAACACGTGAAATTTAACCTTACGTGTGAATTTCCTGGTTGTTGTGCGGTTTTTGTTTTAAATAACCAATGTTTTTGTAAGGTATTTTATTGCTACCTGCTTAAGCTGCTGATAAGTACTAGTATCATTAATGCAGAGATTGGCAACCTTTGGCCCGCGGCCCGCCAGGGTAAGCACCCTGGTGGGCCGGTTTGTTTACCTGCTGCGTCCAGAGGTTCGGCCGATCGCGGCTCCCACTGGCCGCGGTTCGCCGTCCCAGGCCAATGGGGGCGGCGGGAAGTGGCGGCCAGCACATCCCTCGGCCCGTGCCGCTTCCTGTAGTCCCCATTGGCCTGGGATGGCGAACCGCGGCCAGTGGGAGCCGCGATCGGCCAAACCTATGGACACAGCAGGTAAACAAACCGGCCCGGCCCGCCAGGGTGCTTACCCTGGCGGGCCGCGGGCCAAAGGTTGCCAATCCCTGCATTAATATTTACTTTCTTGGTATAGGAATAAAAAGTTAAGATAAGTTATCAATAAATTATCATCCCCTTAAAAATTTAAAAAAAAAAAAAAAAAAAGCAGCAGGTAAACTGGAGGATACATCTAGTTTTGAAGGAAACTTTGATACAAATCACATGGAGAAGAGAGTGAGAGATAAGAGTCTGTATCAAGCTAGGACCTGGCTACACTGGCATTCCTGATTTCACATCTCTCACCACTAGAACTGGATGAAAAAAATGTGAATCATTGTTACAAAATTTTATCCTTTTTGTCCAAACTATAAATTTTGGAAATTTTTGACTAGACCTATTGAATTCATCTTTCAAGAGCTGAAATAGATCTTGCTCCAGGTTGCCAGGCAATGAGAAGAAAGGAGAGAACACAGGAACACAAATAGGACTGAATCAGAAACCTGTAATTTATATCATACAGTGTTTTCTTTCTCCTCTTCATTTTCATCATCAACTTCATTTTGACCCTCATCTTGCAAAACCACAGAGGATGGTGCAACCCATTGGTCTTTTGCCAACAGTTCCACAGCTACTAGATCTTCATGAACTGCCCGGTTTAAATATTTAAGTCCTTGTATAATTATCTGTTTAAGAAAACAATGTTTTAGATATTAAAATTAAAATTTTTTACAGTAGTCCCCCAGAGGCCCTATTGTGTTAGGCACAGTACACACATACAGTAGAAGCAGCAGTCCCTGTCCCAAAGAGCTTACACAGTCTAATATAAGAGCTATCAAAAACTATTTTTTCCATCCCAGGTCTCTTGCAGTACTAAAAATACTTTTCTAGTATTCTCACTCCCAGTAACCACACATTTTTCAGATTTTAACCCAGATAATGCTTGGATTTTCCAAGTTTAATCTCCTTTTATTTTTAATCTTTGTTTCAACAGATTTAAAATTTAGCTTAAATGTATAAGAAACTTTATTAAAGACACACATGTAACCTTTCATATGTTTCCCTGACACTGGTAAACCAAGTGACACTGGTAAACCAAGTGCCAGTTCTGACCAAGTCTGTAGGCATTAGCTAGAATTGACAAACTCATAGCTGCAAACCAAACCAGCATGTTTGTAATATAGGTATTATTATTATAAGAATGTATTTAGTGTTTAGACTCTATGAAATGTTTGTAAGTTGCTACATATGTTAATCTCCCTTTAAGGTCTGTATCCCATTCTATAAGGAAATAGAAGTTTTGCTATATGACCTTGAAAATGTTTGCTCTGAACTTGTGAACACAGGTAGGGGAATTGTTCCTCCCATCCATTAAGGAGGTCTATCAAAATTAAATGGATCATTAAAGGACATCACAATACAAAGGACTGGTGAATGGCCTTATCACACCTTGGAAATGCTACATGCAAGGGAGCTACTCTGATGGACTGGAAGAACGTCAAAAGTAAAAAAATAAAACAGGGTCAAAAGAAAACTATTCATCTCTCTTTGCTGTTTGAATTCTCACCGGGTCAGAGACACTAAACTAAAGCAGAGCTCCCCAGGGTTGACCTGAGTCTGCCCAGAAAGACATTTTGAATGGACAGATTATTACCACATCTCCGTCATCTTTAGGAATCACAGATGGTAACTCAGTGAGAGTATGTTTGCTTGCTTTACTCTGTAAAATAACTTTCATTTCTTTTTCCTAATAAAGGTTAATAAACCTTTAGATAGTTTATTACTGGACTGGCTACAGGAGTGGTCCTTGGTATAAGATCTAGGGTACCAACTGATCTGGGGTAAGTGAGTGGTCTCTTGGGACTGGAAGCAACCTGAATATTTTGTGATTTTTGGTGTAAGTGACCATTTATCACTAAATCCAGCTTGCCTGAGTGGCAAGATAGACTGGAGAGTCAAGGGGACTGTCTGTGACTCAATGGTAAAACTGTAACAGTGATCCCAGAGTTCACATCTGTTACTGGATTGGTGAAATCTAATTATAGATATAGAACACACCACCTCATGTTTCACATATATGCAGAGGAATCAATTAAAAATATTACCAGAAAAGAACAGACTCTATGATATTGCACATGTCCAATACAAAACCATTAAACTCCACAAACATCTCCCATGTCGTGATGAAGAAACTACTGTCTCATACTTGTATGAGTTAACTTGCAGGAAAAACATTTCAGCATGCAAAGAACTGTTGTTGTCACATGGTGTAATGAAGCTGCTGCCTCACCCAGTTCAGAGGAATTTCTTGGTAGCTCCCATAAGGCGGCTGACACTGAAGTTATCTTGTATGCCAGGGATCGGCAACCTTTGGCATGCAGCACGTCAGGGTAAGCACCCTGGCGGGCCGGGCCAGTTTGTTTACCTGCCGCATCCGCAGGTTCGGCCGATCGCGGCTCCCACTGGCCGCGGTTCGCCGCTCCAGGCCAATGGGGGCGGCGGGAAGTGGCGCGGGCCCAGTGATGTGCTGGCCGCCACTTCCCGCCACCCCCATTGGCCTGGGACGGCGAACGCGGCCAGTGGGAGCCGCGATTGGCCGAACCTGCGGACACGGCAGGTAAACAAACCAGCTCGGCCCACCAGGGTGCTTACCCTGGCGAGCCGTGTGCCAAAGGTTGCCGATCCCTGTTGTATGCCCTCAATGCCAGAGAGAGGGGTGCTACTAAACTCTGGATTTTTGCACGAGACACAGATTTTCTAGTGCTTTCTGTGAGACATTACACCCAAGATTTCTGCAAGGGCAAATCATCAAGCAATGGAATGGTTCCGAGGATGATCAAGCACATCCAAAAACTACCCTCTCCTACTGGGCATAGATGGGTCTTGGAGGAGGGATTTATTACACACCAGTGATGTGTAAAATACCACGCACTCCCAAATCAATCCTTCAGGTACTCAAATGCTTGTGTGCACAGACTAGATACGCAACACCCTGCAAATGTTTGGCTAACAGCGTGCCTTGTACGGAGATATGCAAGAGTGGCAATTTGTGTAGCAATGGTGCCCTAGACGGACATGACTCGATGAATTAATGTTTTCAGTCCTACATACCAGGGCTAACTCCCCAAGGATTACCAAAGATCAATGTCCTTTTTATGTAAGCAATGCATCCCTGTGTTAAAGTATAACTAAAAAAATTTTGATTTATAAAAATTCTCTCAACTATATATTTATTTACACAATTATTCTAGGTTTTTCGTGTTTGGTATCACTGTGTGTGTGACAGACAGGACTTTTAAATGATACCCAACTTGACCCATTTCCAAAGACATTGTATTATCAAAGTTTCCATCTATTGGAGGACCTGGAGCTGAGAGAAAGCGGCAAGTCCTCCCTACGACGCAAAGGGTGACACCACTGAAATTATGATTTTGTAGATTTTTTTTTTAAAATGAATCAAATGACACCTTTCCTCCCTTTCTATCACTAACTTGCCCACAGAATGAGATTTTACTACATTACATTCCCAGATTACTAACTTCAATAAATGCTCAAGAAGATGAGCAAAAAATATATATTTGAATGTACTCCAGACATATTTCCTTGGTCTTAATAAGTGGACTTGTATATTGGTCAATAGAGAATCTTCTCACTTCTCATTAACAAAGAGTCAGACTAGTGGCAAAGAAAACTGGAGGGGAAAAAAAATGGCTCACAAAAAAGAAGCGGACAGTGCTATAAAAACCAAGATCTTGGGGGAAAACCTGAGTTAAAGACAACTGGGATGACATCACATATAGATAACTAATGTAGAACACAAAAAACTAAGAGAAAGGGCCTTCATTAAGTGAAGGGACATTATAGCAACATTTCAGATCAAGAGGTCATGTGGCTCATCTACCTAAATCCTTAGAAACCCATAAGTTATTCATTAACACACACTGGATGTTTCTCAAAATATGAAATCGAATGAAAAACTCACTTCTTTGTTCTCTTCAGCATCTCCATGAACCCATACTGTAGCTTCAAGATAATTATCTCTGTTGGCTCTGAAGGTTCCTTGAAAGTAGATTCCAGATTTTATGCCTTGCTGTAATTTGCTAAGGGGAAGATGCTCTGAAAAAATTATCCGGCCACTTTCTATTTCTTTCTGTTAAAAAAGTTAAAATTGGTAATTGATTCATTGCATTCATAACTATCCTAAATCTAAGTTAATTGACATCAAATTCAGTGCAAAAATCAGAGGTATAAGCATTTGTTTATGTAGCAATAAGAGTATATAAAATGTGTTAGGCTACTGCTAACAGGAAGTGGATTACTGTCTCAAAAGGTTTCACAGCAGTACAAGGACCCTGGAAGCATCACATACTGGGAGTTCTTTCCTTCTGCCTGCAGCTGCACACCATTGCCATATACTGTGTGGATGTCAAGTGCTTTTATATTTGTTCAGAGGTTATCAGGACAGCATCAAGTTTGTATGAGGGAAAACTGGTTTCCAAGACAATATTTATCAATGTTCCATGTAACCCCTTGCCCCCCGCCAAATCCTAAACCTTTAAAATCCCAATCAAATTAGATGATTTAAAGCATTTACTAAACCACAACTTTAAGAGAAATATTAAGAAAAGTGAGAGCCTTGGAAACCACATCAACTCTAATATATTTAATAAATCAGAAAATATCTATATTTTGTCCCATATTAAATTATTGTTAATTATATGAGTATGTAGGTATTTGGAATACCTAAACTGTTTATACAAGTAAATCATATATTAACTAAAAATTTTACAGAAAATGCTTATGAAAAATATTAAATTAATGTGAGCTCTAAAATAACAGGAACAATCAAGGAGTTAACTGGTCCACAATCCAGTTTTAGGCAATTTTTGTTTACACCAATTATTCTGGATATGGATCTACATTTTTTGTTCAATTGATATTGTTTTCATCTGACACTGAATGAGGAGCTCTCTACCGTAACTGTGACTTCTGCATGTAACTTGTAGCTGTTTTCTAACAACTGCATAAACAGTGCATTCAGAGCAGCATTTCCCATTTTATTTTTCTAGCAGCAGCGGCAGCAAAACAATACTGTCATTAAACTGTGATAAGTTAAGAATGCACATAAAGACCAATATTACCATATTGCAAACCATTTATATTTCTTTTGAAGAGCTGGAACAAAAAATAAAGAAAACATACCCCTTCATCAGATACACAAGCAAGCCGATCTACAAGATCAGGATTAGCTATCAAGCTCTTTATATACTCTTCACCTATAAAAACACAGGCACAAAATTATTTATTTACAAGATAAGTATGAAGACACTAGGGGGATTTTTACATGTCAGCAGTAAGTCAAATACTTCATATCAATAAACTTACACGTATAAGCAGTTAACCCCTCTTCAACAGCCTTCTCTTTATTATTTCTGTCATTTGTTAGTAAAATAACTTGTATGGTCTCCTCATTGTTTATTTTCTTCAAGTGTTCATCATACCATTTTGCTGCTACCCGGATGGCTTTATCGTTGCGGTCATTAGAAGTTTCTCCTTGCTCTTGTTCTATATAAGTTTCTCTGAAATCAACAGAAAATCCTAAAGCAAGGTTAAGTGTGATGCTACTGATGTTTAAATACATCAAACAACAATCTAAAAGTTAGGGGGATAAGGAAAAATAGTGAGAAAATTCTATTTCCAACATAGAACTTATTATTGTTGAAGATTAGGGAGGACTGAGAGACACTCCAGAGGGACTTAATGAATTTAGTTAACTGAGCAACACAAGGACAAACATAATGCACTCCAGAAACAATGATAGAAGTTACTTGCATGCATCAACAAATCAAAATTAGTTATCTTCTGTGATGGAGTTTACAGACCCCACACCAAGTCTGAGAAAAAGAGAAGGGCTGGAGCAGTACTGGGCCAGGAAAACTTTGCCTTCAGGCACTGCCTAACATGCTCCTGGGGAAAGGACCAGTATAAAGAGAGCTCCAGTAGGGGTAGGGAAAGAGAGAAGTACTGCTCTGCAGCAGCAGAAAAAGCAGCCCCTACCCCTTTACCTTCAACAATAACAAAGGAGGGAGAACTGTGTGCAGGAACACCAGAGGGTCACCTGCATTAGCCCCTAGATTGGGGGTTTGAAGCCAAGGAGATTTACTCAACAGCAGACATGCCCCAAATGGAGACATCAGGTATGGTAGGCAGTGGCTCAGGAGAAGGTGACTGGGAGGTGGGCCAAACTTAGGCCACCCCAGGTTGTTACATTTTCAGGGCCCTGAGCTGCGACCTTGTGGAGCAGGAAGGCCCAGGTCTGCCTCCCTCCCAGATTACCCTCCCCCAGCTGTAGGTTGGGCCAGACTAGGTGTTACCAGCAAGGAAGTCGACCTAGCTGAGGCCCATCCAGGCGGTACAGGACCCACGCAACTGAAAGACTAGAGTTGGAGGACTATACCACTAGGCCTGTTGACCAAACAAAGAACCTCAGTACACCTTGCCTGAGAGAGACGTTTGTCCAACCCCAAGCCGAGCTGTCAGCTGAGAATGTGTCATCCACTCCATGCCCCCCAGCACTGAGAGCCCAGACCCCCACTGCTGCCTCCTGGTGAGGGATCTGGGGGTGTGGAGGAAAGGAGAGCAGGGCTTCTGGCTGTCAGCCCTGGCAGCTAGACTCCTCTCCCCCACCCCCACCAGCCCCAGCTGTGAGCCCGAAAGGCTCAATTTCACAGCAGGGAGCCTACCAGCAATGAAACTGACATTCTTGTCAGGTTCACAGCTGCTATTATTTCACGTTTTGGCTCCGGTTGTCAGCCCTGTAGCCTGGGGATTCCAGGAATGAGCCCCACATGGCGCTGACAGCTTGGGCTGCCAGACCTGGTACGGGGGCTCACAAAGGTCCCCACCGGCTGAAAGCCAAAGCTGAAAAGTGAAATAATAGCAGCCGTGAACCTGACAAGAATGTCAATTTCATTGCTGG
This sequence comes from Platysternon megacephalum, assembly GCA_003942145.1. Lineage (NCBI taxonomy): Eukaryota > Metazoa > Chordata > Testudines > Platysternidae > Platysternon > Platysternon megacephalum. The sequence continues at coordinate 2,457,716 of QXTE01000219.1, read as the reverse complement.
TAGCTCCCTGCTGTGAAACTGAGCCCTGTGTGGGTTCACAGCTCTGTCAGCCCCTGGGTCGGGGGGCGGGCTCACAGTTATGAGCCCCAGTGCCTGGCTGACAGCTCCGGCTGTCAGCGCAGGGGCTGGGGGGCCACAGCTGTGAGCCCAGTGCCCAGCTGACAGTTGGGGGGGGGGGGGCAGGGTGCTGTGAATCCCATGCTTATAGCTGAGGCTGTCAGCCCAGGGCTGCTGGACTCCAGTGTCAGTGTCCCACAATGCCCCACTTCAGTCGGTGGAAGAGCTCCTGGTGAGGATGCGCACCACAGACAGGAGGAGCAAGAGTGGACATGAACCACCACTTCAATTACTGCGGTGGCGGTAAGTCGACTTAAGTCAACTTAATTTTGTAGTGTAGACAAGTCTTCAGAAAAGTTAAAGGCCTGATTGATCCAAAGCCTACTGAAGTCAAAGAGAGTGTCTTTCCATTGATTTCAATGAGCTTTGGATCAAGCCCTAGATGACTGCGGCTAATGACAATTTATGTTTATATATTGTCTTTTATCCAGACTGATATCAAGATGTTCACTTGTGCGGCTCACTTTGCACATTAGTGAAATGCAATCACCACAAGAGTGAAATGTGGTAACTGTTTAACAGAACACACCAACAATAACACAAGAGTTACAAATCTTGCATACTTCCTGGCATTAGCAAACCACCAAAGTAGGCCTTCACAAGTTTTCCAATGATTTAACAATGCACAATTGTCCAGATGCATTAGTGTGCGTAGTAGTGTGAAGGTTTGTCTTCCTTTGAGAAATCTACTAAAAGCCACTGCTGGAGATAGGATACTACTAGACAGACCAGAGATCTGTTCCAATAGCAATTTCCTCACCAACAAACCAATACATGCTTGCGATTAAGAAAAAATAGCAAAGAAATTAAATTTTGGTTCAAGTTGCTATTACATTACTTAATAAACACAAAACATTTTAAATCATGTGTCTTTTGCAACAGTGCTGAAAAATTTAGGTTTGGGACAAGTATGTAGAAGTGAGTCAGAGCAGCAGGTGAAAGTGGTTTGGGGTAGGTAGCTACACCCTACCTTCAGTAAAACAAGAACAACTATAACACAGGAGAATCATTCATGAAGCTTTTCACACAATGATCCAGACTAAGGGACCAATCTAATTGCCAAGAGACCAATTCATATAATTATTGGCAACAAATACATGAAAACCCTTAGCTTCATTAGTTCCTAAATTAAAAAGTTATTTTTCTAAATGCAAAATCATTTTCCAGTGCTTGTGGATATTTTGAGGTAAATGTATTTTGAAGCGTCTGAAGGCATTTGACTTTCAGGCATATTCCTCTTCAAGCACCTGCAATTGTCTCACAACTGGCCACCCTAAAAGTGCATCATTTCATGTCTGTTGATGAAACTTCAAAGCATTTAAATTTTACTACTATAGTTATCATACTGTCATCATCATTACCCCAAAACATGTCAGTTGTATCCCAGTTACCTATGTAGTACATTCTGAAGTTTGCTGTATCCCAAGCTATACCTTACCGATGATGTTCATTAGTGAAGGAATAGAAATGTTTTTCAGGGTTGGAAATCACATCTCTAATTCGCTTGTACACTGGTGCACTCCGTTTCCTCACTTCTTGTAAAACTGTCTGAAGCACAATTACATTTGTAATAACAGGATCTTCAAGTATATCAACCTGTGAAACAAAAAAGAATCCAAGTTATTGTTTATTTATAACTGATAACAGAGATTGAAGTGTTTACCTGACCCTAACATGTGATCGCCAGAAGTTAAAATGAATGATGAGATGCCCAGACCTGCCCCACCCTGGCTGCTGGGGAGCAGAAAGGGGCTAGAATTTCCACCGAGCTGTCTCCAGACCCTACCTGGAGACCTTGGGTGGGATTTTCAAAAGCTGTCAGCCATGAATTTGAGTAGGTAGAGAGAGGAGATTCACTTCAGCTCCCAGCACCTGCAGCCCTGACCCCTTCCCCCCCACCAATCAGTATAATCAAGGAAGCCAAATTCAGCATTGGCCCAAAGGACAGGGAATCCCAAAGGCAATGGCGGTGGTGCTACTACTCTGTTGATTTGATTGCATGTCTCATAATATTTGGTGTTTTTCTTTAAACCCCAGCTCCTGGAGGCACGTGATTACAAGGGAAATTCAGCTCAGATTTCAGGAAGAGGTGGGTTATATCCCTGGGGCTGTGGGGAAATGCTTGAAACCGCGGCCAGAGTGCACTGCAAAGCAGACACTACCAGGCTAACAAAGGGAAAACAACATTTATTAGTTTTAAGTCTCACGACGTTTGAGCGGATCTCGAAATGTTGGGGGCCTGACCAGTGAATCCTGAGAGAAGATGGGCGAGGTATCCCGTCTCCAATATCCTGGGACACACACGGCTGCACATAACAATGGTAACTCCTGAGTGAGTCCTACGCCCCACGCGCACAGCTCCACCACCTGGGAGGGGGTGGGAGGAGGTCGGTACCTGGTGCAGCAGGACGTTGGTGTCCGGCAGCAAATAGTGGGGGGCGGGGCAGAGACTGCTAGCGGCGCCGCTGGGTTGGGCCTCGAGGCGGGGCTCCCCGGCCTGTTGCCCGCATTGCTCACAGGCGGCCGCCCCGCACGCGATGTCCTCACGCAGGTAGTGCTCACGCACCACTTTCATCACCGCACCCGCCCGCGTGCGCTTCAGGAACGTGCGCGAGGTCAACATCCTACCCGTACGAGCGCCAGCCACTACACTGGGGAAAAGCCAGCATCAGGCGAGAGGCTCCCGGCAAGCAACTCGACCCTGCCGGAACCGGAATGGCAGGCGGAACCGGAGACTACAGCTCCCAGCATGCACTGCGGCACGCGCCGGAAACACTTCGGATGCCAGTTGTGCAGTGTGAGCTCTGCCTGGATGGGATTGCGGGTCCCAGCATGCATTGCGACTAGAGCAGGTCGGTTGACAGGGTCCCCTTAGGTCTTTTGTTTTAGCGCGAGTGCCGTTGTCTTGGTGACGGCATCTAACTGCACCGCCCTTTCCGGTGTGAAGCCTGAGCCGCAGCGGGCGGTGCGTGGGTGCGGGCGGCTGTTGGTCGGTAATTGTAGGAGGTGAGTCTGGGGTATTGTCGGCTGCAGGGGCCTCTCCCGCCTAACCGGGGCGCCCCCAGCGAAATGTACCTGCCTGCGCTGCGGGGATCTGCCCCGGGGGCTCTCACGGGGCAGCCTCGTTTTGCCGCTCGCCCCGGTAATGGTTTGTGCGGGGGCGGGGCTATATGCAGCTACGTTATAACACATTCAAATACACCAGCCCTCGCTGCGCGCAGGAGTTTGGGCGGGTCAGGGCCCGAGGTCATTCAGGAGGGAAGCTTGAGTGTGGTCCGGGATGGCGCAGGCTGGGCTCCCCAGGTGTTCATTGGCACCAGGAGCCACTACTGCTCTGGGGTGACTTCCAGTTCCACTGCTGTGACCCTGCCCCTGTGCTCAGGCCTCTCCACTGCCCCTCAGTCTGAGGGATGGTGGCCTGGTTACCCCCCTCCCCCCCCCCTTTCTGTGTTTAAACAGTCTGTTGATTAGGGATGAAGGGGCACGGCACGGGCTGTGGTGGAGAGTGAGCTGGCCTTTGTGGATGCAAGGAAGACTCTAAAGTAAGGGTCCGACTGGAGCTTCCCCACTGCAGGAGTAAGGCACTGTTTTTCGACCTTCCTTTCCTAACATAAACACAGGGTCAAGTGTATGTCATTTCCCCCCTCCCTCCCAACACTGTTTGGGATTCACAGTTATCTCCTGGAGAGAGGCTGAGAGAGAGAAGAAAACAGATTTGACAGATGTGTGGTCAGTTTGCTTAAGGCACTGCTGGGAGGCGTTCAGATACTATGGTAGAGAGGATGGTATAAGAACCTATATGGGACAGAAAATTATTTATGCTTAAGACATTTTCCACATGTCATTTAAGTTTACTGCATGAATAATAAGTATGTCCCTCATTTGGATCTCTGCCATATACTGTATTATGTTCCATGCCTCTGTTAAGAGGGAGATTGAATGAGAGAAATGTGGGAGAGACTGAACCAGAGACCCATAGTGTCTTTTTGCAATGCTGTGTAGGCAGTGGAAGGCACGTGATTAATGAGGGGGTCAGGTTGAGACTGAGCAGTGTGAAATCTCACTATGGTAACCACATACAGTATGTAGCTCACACTAGCACTGATGACAGTACAAACAGCACAGTGACACCACCCATTGGTAATGATGAGCTTAGAACAGGGGTGGGCAAACTTTTTGGCCCGAGGGCCACATTGGGGTTGCAAAACTGTATGGAGGGCCGGGTGGGGAAGGCTGTGCCTCCCCAAACAGCCTGGCCCCCACCCCCTATCCGTCCCCTCCCACTTCCTGCCCCCTGACTGCCCCCTTCAGAACCGCCTACTCCTCCAACGCCCCCTGTCCCTAACCAACCGCCCCCCCGGACCCCACCCCCTATCCAACCCACCTGCTCCCAGTCCCCTGACTGCCCCGACCCCTATCCACACCCCTGCCCCCTGACAGGCCCCCTGGGACCCCACGCCTATCCAACCCCCCCTGTTCCCCGTCTCCTGGCCCCCATCCACACCCCCGCCCCCGACAGGTCCCCTGGAA